>VZRZ01003275.1:1053529-1114006 GCA_013398175.1 Climacteris rufus
TTGAGCTTTTGACCAGGTCAAGCAGAAGGTAGCCCATGCAATGACATTAGTACTGACCCAGAAAGTGAGGTGTAAAAATTCCGTCATATATCAGCACAGGAAAGAACAGCAGCTTGTGTCAACAGCAGCTAGAGCTGGTGGCAATGGGGCCCTCAAGAGATGCAAGGCAGACTGTTGGGATTCAAAAGCTGAGGCCACAAAAGATTTTAAAATAACTACAATTCTGGGGAGTAAGAGGTTCACACTGAAGTTGAGGACATTCTGCATGCCACTGCAGTGCTAGGCACAGAGCAGTGATTATGCCCTAAACTATCTGCCCTCAATATTTTATTCCAGGATTCAAAATCCGCTGGTAGAAGAATAACTACTGCTATGTAGCAAAAATGTGTGCTGACCTTTACCCAGTAAATATGTACTGGCTCAAATTCCAGATTGAGATTAACTTAGTTTATTAGGCTGTAGCCAGTAAATCAACAGTGTGAGGAAACCAAATTCCTCAGGCTATTGAAGCCCCAGCATATGATGAATTAAGTGCTGTAAACAAACAATGGTGTTTGTTTACAGATAGATCTTGTAAAATTACAGCAGGGCTCAAGAGGTGGTGAGCTGCTGCTTGGAATCCCTCCATGGGAGGAGCTGCCACCTGTGAAGGGACTGGAGGCTCTAGTCAGTTTGCAGAAGTAATGGCCTTGAAAATAGCCTTGGAACACGTTCAGAAGCATCACTCGCCTCAGTATATGTACATAAAGTCGTCTGGATAGTGGCTAATGCAGTGTAAAAATGTCTCAAAACTGGAGTCATGTTAACTGGCATCAACAAGCAGGTGAGCCTGGGGAGAGGGGAGGAAAATGTTAGTGTTTAATTGTGTGTTTTCCTTTTTTTCTCAGTAACTGAATCAAAAGTTTCCATTAATTGCCAATAAAGCATAAGTAAAATTCCTCTAATTGAAAATATTGTGTCTCGGACAACTGTTAGCAAGGTGGCACAAACAAGATTCCTGTTTTTGCCCTGAAAAGCAAAATATGGACCCCATCATCTTGCTAGCATACCCTTGCTTCCTGAAAATGCTAAGAAGGATACTGAATAGATGGACAGATCTTAAGGAATAATTATGCCAAATTAGTGAGAGGGCTGTAGAGGCAGCCCTTACAGATTTAGGAGCAGACCTAATAAAAATGCATGTTTCACTCTGGACAAATATAGACTAGTGACTGTGTATGCAAAATTATTTTGGATGTGTTTGAACAGTGAGAAGAATGCAAACACTACAGAAAGCATATAGCCTCAACAATTTCTCAACTAGACCTAGAAAAAAATCGGAGCAGTATTTAGGAAATATATGGATTACAGAAGACTAATTTCCAATTTCTGAGAGAAAGTCTATCTGGAGGGCAAAGTAGGTCATGAGAGAACTAAAGATAGACTTCTGACCTATCTGACATTGAGTCAGGAAATGATCAACACATTGCAGCAGAATTCAAGTGGTTCAGTGGCATCTGGGATTCTGCAAACATAATGGATAGCAGTAGGCATGCATAATCCCTTGGAAAGACATCCAAGAAACTGATGGCAAGGGCAAACAAACAGAAAAGGATCCTAACCTAGTAGTGTTGGATCTAGCAAAACAACTTCCCAGGTAACAAAGCAAAGCGTGGTGTGCTAGAAAAACATTTTTATCCCCTGAAGTCATCTGGACCCCATTAGAGAACTGACAGACTCTGTCACAGTTAGGAGGATGCCAAGCAATGTGGGAAGTCCTCTATAGCAAGGAAGATCTACAGCTGAGCATGATCAGGTCTGACTGTTGAATTGCCAAACAATGGCAATAACCCATGTTCCCATGCAAAAAATTGCCTGGAAGGTAAACACAGACTGAGAGAACAGTGGAGAGGAAACCGTGAACAACTGCACAGAAGTGACAGACAGATAGTATATAAAGGACAGAAAGAAAGCAACAGAGTGACCTAGAGTGACATCCTATGAGAAAAGAATTTGCCTAATACATCTACAACAAGGGTTACATGCTGACAACTTCTTGTAGGCACCACAGCTACTTCCAAAATCACTTTCAAAGACCAAAATATTGTTAACTTTGACAGTAATTCTGAAAAGATTTTTTACCATTCTGATTCAGAAGTAACAATCAACATTTAGCCTCCAATAAAAAATCTGGATTTAGCCAACTCTACATAAAATGTGTTTCAAACTGATGACAAGATCTTTCCACCAGATTCCATCTACAACTTTGATTTAAGGTCTAAGCTATTATATATGTAGACTTTCTGAAAATACACAAGATAAACCTAAGCTTAAACAATATCAGATGTTTCCAAGTGTGTATTATTTAACAATACATTGATTTGGTGCAAATTCTTTAAGCAGTTAGTGCAAACACAAAGGGATGAAAATCTGTATTATTAAATATAGCACAAATAAGCAGAATTTCAAATTTTCCTCGGATTTGATTTTAAGTGAGAAATGTTACATTTATCCTATATAATCAATATTTAGTAAGTATATAGAACAATCCTTCATATATTCATGGAACACTGTCATAAAAGGATTATGTGCGTTGTGGATTCTAACTTTAATCTAGGTAGAACTGGTTATCAATGTAAGTCACAGAATTATATCAAAGTAAAATTACACAATGGTTGTCTTTACAGTGTCAGGGAAGAACTTACTGATGAACACTACTTAAGAGTTTTCAGTTTTTACTTAATTTGTATGGGGGAACTCAAAGTGGTTTCTTAATTTTATCTCCACCACATTAGCACCAATGGAACTTCAGTGTTTTAAATGGATATTATCACTAGAAGGTTAAAACTTGAAACAGTGAGACTACACTTAGAAGGGTAACACCTTCCTTAGCCTCCTCTCAGTGAGACCGTAAGAGCTCGTGTTGCAGTGCCTCTGGGCGTGGCTTACAATAGGGCCAGGGCCGCGGGGGCCAGTCCTTCCCCCCCGCCCCGCACGATGCAGCTGGGATGGCTCAGCCCTGGGTGGTCAGGGGGGCTCCCCGGCTGCAGCGGCGGGGGCTGTCCCTGCCCAGGGGAACAGCTCATTGGTTCCTGCGCTGGGTGCGGACAGCCGACTCACTGGCCAGCGCCCTGTCAATCATTGTAATCCTCTGCAGTGATTGGCTCTCCCAACTGCCCTTCCCTCGCCTCCGTCCTATAACACCCCCTGACCTCCATTTTAACTTGTCTTTACCGCACTCCGTCCCAGTAATAAAATCCTGCTGGCGATAAGCGGAAAAGAACCCTTTCTCATCTCTTTGCTTCCCTGCTTTAATTAAACCACTGTGTGTGAATTAAGCCTAGACTCTGCGGGAGTTCTGATGCCCGGCTCACCTCTGATCGGAGACTGGATGAAGCCACTTCTTTCAGGACACAAGGCCGACGCAAAAGGCTCCGAGTTACTCACGCTTACTACCTGCACCAAGATCTGACAATGTCATAGTGTCCATTTCACAGTTTATCCACATTTTTGAGGTAGCTTTACTGAATGGAATCTCTCACTTAAATGAAAAATATAATTGACCCATTGTAGACAAGCAGGATGGATGAAAGAAGTTGTGTCAAACACTGTAAAAACAGACCAAATATATATTTTGCTGTGAAGTATATGGTATGCTGGATGGGACATATTAAATATTAGAGCTTTTTAAAATACAGCCATAGAGTATCATGATACTTAGGCTTCAACCCAAATATACCTTCCCTATCTGTGAAGTATCTATAGTAAAAGTAAAGTAAAATCCTTTTTGACATATGTAGCCATGAAATATGATGGAAGGTTTTTCTTTGGTTTGTTTTTTTTTTTTTTTTTTTTTAAATAGGCAGGTCTACCTCTTTTGGTTACTTTATTAAAAAAATTATGCATACATTTTCAAACCTCTCTGTATGATTCTGGATATTGTTAAAAAATATAAATCCATTCAGAGAATTATGCTGGTTAATGCTATTTATGGAAAGATGTCAGAGATTAAACTTTAATCCTAGTTGCCATTGGAAATAATTTTTTTTAATACTTCACAAACAGATGATCAGGATTTTAATATAATTTCTGAATTTTATCTAGAATACCTAACCTTAAAATAGGAAGATAATCTAAAGAGATAGTTTACCAAACCAAGACATCCTATTATATTATTTTTGAAAACTAGTTACTTCACTTAATGGAAGCAATTAACCACTGAGACAGCTCAGGAGGAACTGTTTTAGATTTTCATGACACTGAAATGAAAACTGAATGCATTCCTAAAAGGCATGCTCTAATTAATAAATTAATTAAAGGCCATGTGGTGAATTTCCATTCCTTTCATATTTGCAAGATGTGATTATAATGATACTTCTCATCTTAAGTACTCTAAAAATATCTTACCTAACAACATACCTGTAAATTCTCATTACAACAGAGATGAATATACTTCCATCCTAAAGAAAAAAATTAAACATCTGTTGGTGCTGCTGGCATGCTGTGATGTAAGAGCATTTATGAGAACTCTTCACTTCTCATTTCTTCTAGTACAACATATTGGCTAGCAATAAATATTTGAAGGACATGAAAACATAGAAGTATCTCCTGATGTGGTGTTTGAAAAGTGTCTCTGTGGAAAACAATTTTGTATTTTATGTTAGCTGGAAATTTTGTTTTAAATACATGTAGATTAAACTTTAATTTTACAGGTTTTAAAATTGCTTGTTCATAGCAATTGCTCATGTGTTCATAGATATAATGTGAAGCAAGGACGGAGGAGTTAACAACCTTACAGCCTGTTTCTACTACCATATTTTTATTGGAATGAATCCACTTCACTATATCATTACAGTGCTGATTTAGAGCCATAAAATGTAATACATAATTTCTCCAGGTAAAAAAAAAAAGTGAGGATTGGAATATAGCTGATCTGGAGGGAAATAAAGAGTTTGAAATAAAGTAGAGAAAATGTGGGTAGGTAGTTTTTTTAGTAGGTTAGTATTTTTTAATGCAAATTTTAAATGTTAAAAAGAATTTTAATTGCCCTGTCATTGCATGAACATTATTGGATTAGTCATTAATTCAAGCTGGCAACAGATTTTTTAATACCTTTCCTACTTTGCTCTGTGAGAAAACAGATCATTTTAATGGATATTTAAAGCCTCAGGATGTACCTAATATTGGAAAAGCTTCAATGCAAAACTGGCAAAACCATAGCGACTTCCTAATTTTATTTAAAAGTGTCACAATGCAGTTAATACGTCACACAAACATGTCTCAGAAAGAGAGCTCTTGTTTACAGAATGACAACAATGATGAGGTTGGCCCCATTTGTGCTGTGTCCTCTTTGCTTTCTCTACTTGTATTTTAAGGTTATAGAGCAGCTCATGTAGAAATTTGCTGTTTCCATCCAGTCTGGAAGGCTTTCATTGTGGATGGTTAATGGGATTGAAGAGCAGTTTGGAAACTAAATAATTGATAAATAATTCTAAATTAATTGATTCCCACTGGTTTCTGTTTTCTTGTTCAAGGTTGGACTAACCACAGACTGAGCTGCAAAAAGAAGTAATAAACTTCTCTGAGGACAGACAGAGGACTAGATTCAGTGAGAGATTTAGGCATACAGATGTGTTTGACAGCGGCGAAAGGCATGTTTCTATGTAGATTCCCCAGACAGCTCAAAAAGAGATGATATGTTTGTATTAACATCCCGAGTTTGTTGGGGAAGATGAAACAGGAAAGCCTTATAAATATTATTGCCTGGCAAAAGATGCTGAGAATATGGAAACGATAAGCGAGATTGAAATTAAAGCATGCTTTGAGATACCAAGCCTTAGTTACTGAACAACTGGAAAACAATGGTATGGCTGGCTGAAAGTAATCCCCTTTTGATTGAACAATACCCTCTATTTACAGACAGGTCCAAGGGTCAGAGCAGACCCTACTAACTTGGCAGAAAGAGTACAAAGAGTAGTTTTTAGGGTTTAAAATGTAACGCAGTATGGTAATGTAACAATTCTTATAGGCTGTATGTAAATGCTATAGGATTTGTATCTTGTACTAGATTGGTTAATGAAAATTAGAATATTGAAAACAGAAGATTTATTGTATTGTAAAGGACAGTCTCGCTCTCTTGCTCCTACACTCTCTTAGGCTCTTGCTCTTGCCCTTACTCTCTCTTGCTCTTATGCCCTTAATGCTCTTACACTTCTCCTCTTCACTCTCTCTCTCTTGCTTCCTGCTTTTCTGGCCTGCTTCGAGCTGCAGCTGGCATCTCCTAGCAGGTCCCCTGTACCCACGCCCTTCACAATAAACCTCATGCTCTAAGACCTGACTTCAGAGATCTCTTGTCTCCATCCGTCCCGACCGTCAAAACCAACCAACAGATTCTTACATGAGTTACTTGCCCAGATTCTGAAGAGGTTCAGTTTTGTTATCCAAGAACGCCACATACCTGGAAAAAAGGATGTTATACAGTGCAATACTATGGAAAAAAAGCACAAAAATGTTCACTGGCACCAGAGCATACAAAACCCTGGTAACTGTAAGCATCTTGAAATCTTTTGCATTGTGTGGTGGTTTTTCACACATTCTTGACTTATAAAATCATGAGTGATGATTCATTTATCTAAATAAGCAAACAATCAAACCCCACAGTTTTATTACTCTGAGCAGTCTTTACTGGTGTCCCTGTGAAAGGTGCCTCAAACCTAAAGATTAAGTCACTAACAAAACCCTTGTTAGTGGTTCAACACTAAAAACCAACAGTAAAACTATTAAAGCCACAGAAAACATATGAAAAAACAATAAAAGCATTTGAAACATAAATAATCATTGAAAGTGAGTAAACAAAATATTGCTAACTGCAATAGTACATTTCTCAATTTTTATTTCCTTTTTACCTTTTAATTGTGTGGAATCATAGGCAGGAAAAGACTCATTTGACAGCATTTGAGAAACATTAGAGATGATAGCATTTAATATGCTGTTTTGTGTCAGAAGAGAGGCAAGCTAGGTTATATTATATCGAGCAGTTATTGCTGCTGCAGAAATTCATTCAATTTTCTTTTAATATATGCAGGGGCAGGAAAAAGATAAAAAGTTGGTGAGTCTCCATTGCAACTTAAAAATAAGAAAATTACAAGTACAATATGCCATTTTATATGTCACTTCCAGACTCAATGAATGTCTACTTGTGCCTGTGAACAGAGGAATAAGAGTCTCATGTAAGAAAGCTTAAGTTTCCTGACTTATACAAGTTTATATAGGTAATCTGTGTGTGTAAAACAACTTATGCCAGGATTGTCAGCCCCTTTCAGAGTTTATATTATACCTGTGTCCATCCTGGTCCATCTCCAGTTAGCTGGAGAAAGTGTTTTGCTCCTAAACCCTCATAGTGCTGAGTGCTACCTCCTCTTCCTTCAATCTCTGCATTTGAAATGGAAATCCAGGGAGGATTCTTGCTCAAACTATGTAAAGGAAAGTGATTTTGATGTGCTTCCTTTTCTAACTTCTGTGTTTGCTCAACAATGTCATTTCGGGATTGCCTAGTACATCATGTACAATGTGAGAAATCAAGGCTCTTAATTTGTATTTTAGATTCCAGACTGATAGGTTTCACACGTCAAACCAATATGTTCCTGTGGTTAAATACTGCTGATTAACTTAGATAACTAGCTAACACTCCCATTTTAGATATCTAATACAGCAAGATTTATGTCTCGTGCAAGGATGTATTTGTCCAAGGTAAAGCACCTAAATTAGGCAGATATGATGTAACTCATGAGGACTTCAAAGGCACCTGCTCTCCCCATTGACCAAAAGGACGTTAGCTCTACCTCTGGGAGTTTGCATGCTTTTATACAACTAAAATGAAAGGTAAAAAGAACAGTCTATGCTCTAAGAATACTTATGGCAATGCAATTCCAGGCCTTGCATTTTGCGTTTTTTATATTGTCCCATTTATATTTTATTCCAGTCCTCAGAATCACATGATGTTCTGTATTTAAACTGCTTTACAATTCTCTATCATCAATAAATGTCATTATCACATTGACATGTTTGTGCCAAGTTCCTAATGAAATATTTAAATAACATCAGACCCAAAGCTAACCTTTTAGGAACTTCACCAATAAGTTTCTTCTATGAAAAAAAAAATCTAATTTCAGTTATTTTTCAGATTTCATTGGTCAGTTTCTTACCTATCATACAGTTTCTCTATTTTTTCTCATTATTCCTGGTTTAATGAACATCCCATGTGATACTGCATTAATTTCTTTTAGTGAAGAACTGATTAAATCTGCTGCATTTCTCTAACTGGCTTAGAAACAAAGGAACAAGACCCATTATATTAAATCAGCCCAGAAATTATATCTCAGAAAAGTTTAGTGTAAAAAGATAATAATTTTAAGATATTAATCAAAAGTAAGAAGTAATATTCTCAGAATTCACTCAGAGCCCTTACTGAAAGACTCCGTATTAAAACAGGTGGAGATAAAGCAAAGCTATGCTCTCCAGAAAAAAAAAAAATCAAATTAAAAAATTAAGCTTTTTAAAATTACAGTTATTAACTGAGCTATATTTAGTGATCTGATATTTAGATATCAATCAGCTGGGTATCCTACTCTCTTGGTAACTGCAAACACTGATTCTACAATATAATATGATGTTTTATTTTTCTCCTCCTTGGTTCTCTCTTTCTGACAGTGTGGTGAATTATATTGGTGTTGCAGGTTATTGAGTCACTAAAATTAGGGCACAAACTCATTTTTATGACAGCACTAAGATATACTCTGCCTATTCCTTGAAAATTAAAGAGTCTTTTTGAAGCTGCACCTGTTTCTACATGCACCAAAACCCCCAATTTCTGTGGTCTCTTAAGAGAGAAATTACTTTCTAATACACATCACATCCATGTGTCACATGTGACATCAATAAACCCTGATATGTTTCTTGCTAGGTCTCCATGTCAATGCCTGAAATACAGCACTGCTCCACAGGAAAGGAATACAGATATTGGGAAATATCTGGGAAATACAGATAAACAGAGGACTGTTGTGATTCACAAGCACAGAAATGTCTTACTGGGTGCAGTGCTGTACATGTTCTGTATACTATTTTCCATTCAAGAGAGACTATATCTTTTCTTCTTCTATAAGCAGAAGAGATTAGTACACAGATGTGTAATAATGCTTATCAGACAGCAAAACCAGAAGTGGACAAGATCAAGAGCAATTTATTATTCACAAAATAAAGGATTGAAATTTAGGGATTATCTCTGAGAATGATTGCTTTGGAAAAAGTGGATGAAATATTGATTCCACTGAAGTTGGCGAAACGTTGCCATCAATTTGAATGGAGATAAATTTTTATTTTCTTGCCTTTATTTATATGTCCATCTTTTTCACTCTCTGGACAAATCATCTTCATAGTTTCATTTTTCAATTTTGGCCTAGGAAAAATTTTCATTTCTGTATGTCCAAAGCACTTGAGTCATCTCACTATATTTTGATTGCTTATTTTATATGCAAATTTATTCCTGAGCATTACTGTGGAAAGGGTTGGAGCATCTGTAAGAAAGGTTATTAAGTGAAAGGCAATAGCATAGATATCGCTGGCTCCAGGGGCCTGCTCGAGGCCATTCAGCGATAGTTCGGGAGTGACCCTGGTATGGCCGGTGCTGCAGCTTGCAGTTTCCCCAAACACAGGGTTTCCTCTGGCGGCTAGTTTAGTGCTGGCTCCTCCGGATGAGAGAGAGCCCCGGGCCAATGTCATGGGTGCAGGCGAGAATAAAGGCCAAAGTGAAGGGCCTTGGCATGATTTCCAGGTCTTTTATTCCCAGAGAAGGCAGCAGGGAAGGCAGGAGAGGGTCCAGGAATCCAAGAGAGGTGGCGCAAGGATCTGGAAGAGCTGAAGGCTTCAGGGACCAAAGGTGAATGAAGGGGAAAAGCAGGGGTATTTACAGGGACACAGGCAGGGGTAGGTAACCAATTGGGGTACAAGGATCAGCATGTAACCAATCATGAACTGAACAACAACGAAGCTTCTAGAACTTAACCTTATACAGGACATGAAGTAATTCAGTAACTAACCAATGAACTGAAACATGTAAACAAAGCCAAAAGGGATGCTGGGGGTGAACCAGAAAGCTCACCCTAACAAGGGAGTGTGACTCAGACAGTGGCAGGCTCAGGCTGCTCCCACCATTCTTGAGCCTCTGTGGTTGTGGGTTTTGCTACACATGCTGCCACACATAGATGTGACACAAATACAACTGGAAAAAAGTATAACATTGTATTTAACAGTGTCTCTGTCTCTAAAGAAAACTGGTGTTCTTAAGCATGCTTAAAAGTTATCTACCAAGATGGTCAGAGAAAACAGCCTATTGAAAGAAGTTAAGGGAGGTTTTTTTGTGCTGTCAGAAAGAAGACTAAGAGACAATGAATTAACTACCTGAATGGCAGTTACAAATGTGAGAGAGAAAAGCTCTTCTCAGCAAATGTTTCAACAAGTGGCAATAGGATAATTCAGGATGGACAGGAACTCAAGAAATCTCTAGTTGAACTTCCTACTCCAAGCATAGTCAGCTGTGAGGTTGGACCTGTTTGCTGGTGGTTTCACAGTCTGGTGTAAAAACCTTTAGGGATAGAAACCATATAACCTCCCTTTGTAACCTTTTCCATTTTTTGAGTGCCCACATTGTATAAAAGTTTATCCTTATATTCATTCTGAGCCTGTCTTGCTTCAACTTATACCTGCTGTACCTCATTCACTGTCTATGCACCACTCTGAAGAGCCTGACATCCTATTCCCAATGACCTCCCTAATGGTACTGTTGGGTTGCCATTAGGACTTTTTGAAGCCTTCCATTCTCTGGTGTGAACACATCCAGGTTCCTCAACCTTTCCTGGTAAGGCAAATACTCCAGCACCAACCATCGTGGTGGTTCTTTTCTGAATCAATTATTCAAAATATTTTTTATACTGGGAGATCCAAAACTGGATGCAGTATTCCAGATGTGGTTTTATGAGTGCTGGGTAGAATGGAACTCCCCCATATGTGTTTGCTGTGCCCCTGTTCATTTCACCCAGAATGTAGTTGGCTGTCTTTGTTGCCAGGATGCTCTGCTGGCCCATGCTCAGCCTGCTGTCAATGAAGACATCTGAGTCCTTTACAGCAGAGCAGCTCCCCAGCCCATATTGTGTCCAGAGATTCTTCTAAGATGCAGGATTTTGCATTTGTCCTTGGGGAATTTTATATGATTCCCGTTGAACCATTCCTTCAGACTGTCCAGGACACATTGAATCACAGTCCTGCCCTCAACTGTGTGAGCTGTTCACTCCATTTTAGTGTGTTCTGAAAACCTGAGGAGACTGCACAATCATTTCATCAAGATAATGGTATTAAACAGAACAGTTACTAGAGCAGAACCCTGCAGTTCTACACTGTTGCCCTGAGTTTTGCAGTTCTGAATGTTATAATTCTTTTGTAACTAGTTCTCAGACATTCTCTGTAAACATAGGCATGTTATTGTAACGGTATCTTTTTATCTGCATTCCTTTCTCGTAGGCACAAAAGTTTAATGGACATTTCCTTTGACCAGTGTGATTGAGGGGAGGCTCTTTGTCTCCTCCAATCCACAGTAGTTTATAAGACACATATAAAATAAAGATGGGCGAAGGTCCAGCCGGCAGCTTTATTCCTTACTCGATAGGTGTCTGTCTCCTTCTTTCGTGTCGTTACTGCGACACTACCCTTTTTAGCACCTCCAGATAGAGTACAAATCCATTAACCACTACTCTCTTGAGCACACTACCCTCTAATCCTCTTTTTACCCATCTAGACTGAACTGTATTAATTTGGATTCAAGAATATTGTGTAAGTCAGAATCAAAAGACTTGTTAAAGGCAAATTATATTCACTGCTCTCATTCACAGACATTGATATTTTGTCATATGAGACAACTAAATCAGTTAGACGTGATTTATCTTTGGTAAATCCATGCCACTGGTTCCAGTTACCTCCTTCCCTCTTGTGTCTCCAGGAAAGTGTACCAAAAAGACTTCTTCCATTATTTTTGTAGGGACTAAGCAGGCTGTCTGGCCTGCCGCAAACTGAGGCTTGTAATACTGAGGTTGGTGCTTAGGTAAAAATTTGATAAGGAGTAATGCAGTGCTGGAACAGATGATGATATTTCCATCTCTGGAGTTTGTCAAGACTCTGTAAGGCAAAGCTGTTACTGACCTAATTAAACAGTGCTGAGCTCCTATATTAAAGAATTGTATTGGGTTGCATGACCAGCAAAAGTCTGCCTAATTAGCACATCTGTGATTTTATAACCCTTTTGTATTAATAATCCTAAAATTCACAAGGTTTTGAATATTCAATATATAATGGGATGTTGAGATGCTTTTCTTGCTCTTAATAATAACCCTATTGTTGTGAACATTTACTTTGTGTTGTGCCACAATCACATTTTTATAAGCATCAGATTAAGCCATTTTGTGGCTTTTATGCAGCATACATAGGACCATGTTATGCCCATTGTATATTATTTTGTGCTTACTCTGGGTAAAAAATAAATAGTTAAGGAAGCTCTAAGGCAACATTTTAAGTACAGCCAAGAGAGCTTTGGAAAACATTATACAGAACATGCACAGTCATTTAAAGTCTGCTGTCATATGAAGTTCACAACTACTCTAATATTTGGAACAAAGAAACTAGGCAGCATTGTCCCTCCTCAACCACCCTAAACCTTATATAGGCACTGAAAGAAATTTTCAGGTTCTACTGTGCAATATGAATCACTGCATTTCAAACTGCTTTGCATCCAAGAATGGCCTAAGTACCTCACAAATGTTGAATCCTATCACCCATATCAGACAATTTCACGAGTGGAATTTTAGTAGCGACATTTTTGCGCTCAGCATCTTGCAGGGTTATACCAAAGACATTCCATTCATGAAAACTGTGTTGAACTGATTTTTGGGAATCATGATAAAGAGGATGCTATTCCAACAAAGGTGTATTTTCCAGCCTTTTTGTAGGACCTGTGCGCAAATGGTTTTATGTTGCTTAAGGCTTTTTATATATAGATACTTTCTTTCAGGCCTTAAAAGTTGTGTTGTTATACCGTGATTCGATCTACAAAATCAGAAACCTATTATTTATTGAAACTAATGGGGATTTGACCTGAATTAAACATGGTAAAATACATTAAAAATTCTTAGATTCTATAGTATTTTAAAGAATTTAATATACCTTATCATGCAACCTGCTAACATGTATTGCAGGGGGTTTTTAGCAATTAAGCATGGCACTATGTATGTTTATTTTTTCCACCGGATTTTACATTCTTGTGAATTTAGATCCTTTTTTAAAAACGGTGTGAAATTTGATTTTCTCTTTCAATGTTTCATATTATATACATACCATTTTCTGCCCATACAAGGATATGGCTACAGAAAGGGATATCATTTGTGCAGTAAATTGTACTGGCATAGGATAGCTTTCAGAAGAATGTGATATATTCCTTTAAGGCTTGAATTAGATTGTCTGTTTTCATCTCTACTGACTACCGTATTTTCTCCATGATTTACTTTAATTTCCAGACCTTGGGGATGCATCAACCAACTGCTTAAAAAAATAAAATCAATGCACTGAAAATGTATTTTCCATTTTCCACGTTGCAGACCCTAGTGCTAACTCCTCATTTTCATCTTGGAAACAATGATATCACAGAAACTATTTGTAAGGCCTGGGTTCAAATCTAGCTCAGTATTAAAATGGAATGAGCAGAAGTTTTCCATCTCTTTCTCAGAAAGAAACTTTGTCACATTTTAAACATACATATTAACCCATGGTTGTTGCCTTTGTCACGAGACAGAAAATAGTCAGAGAGCTCAAAACTGAACAGTAAGCAAGAAACCAGTGTTACAAAACAGTGCTGGAATTTGAGTTGTGTCCTTTTGTTCCCAACCGTGCTCCATAAGAGGGTCAAAAGGGGCCTCTAGGGAAGCTGCTCTTCTGGCTCATATCCACACGGATCTCTCTGACAGTCAGGCCTGTTGCTCACCTGCTGCTGGGTGCCAGACGATGGCAGATGCTGCCCCAGCATGTCCCTCACTAGATGCCAAATGGAGTCACCTTATATCTCTCCAGACTTCACTTATCCAGTTTGCTATCAGGCCAATCCCTGCTGCTTTAATATTTATCTCTAACCAAAGATTTTCACAAAATGAACCTAAGTACGTTTCTAAAGATCTAAGATGTCTATATCATCTGATTACCTGCTAGAAAATGACAAATATAAACATCCTGAAATCACTCAGGTTGGACAGATTAGTGGCCTTCAAAATCCAAAAGTATCAGTGAGCAACAACCAAATATTTTCTCATCTGAAAGCTATATTGTGTAAACAGTCTATAGTTTGTTGGACAAAAATAAACAGATTAGTGCCCCATGCAACTGATGTTTTGTACAGTCTGGGCATTGACATAACAAGCTTATGAAATTGGGGCCAGGCCAGTTCTGATTCCAGGAACACAGCAAGAGATTGATTAAAGTGAGCTTTATACCATCTGTGGTCAGGTTATGCTTGGTATAGTTCGTATATCTGCAAGAGTAGCAATAAATATGCCATTAGAGAGGACAGGTTTTCATGAATTGAGAGAAGAAATAGGAGTTGATGAAGAAGATGGCTTCTGTCTGTCGGTAAGGACTTGAGAAGGAGTGGCTCTCTGTCACCTGTGAGACAAGATCACGCACAAAGGAAAGCTAGTACTGGGAGATGCTCCCTCAGAAATGAATTTATGATTCAAACTCAAATTCATTCCAATATTTATTCAATTAAATTTGGTATAGGCATTTTGGCAGAAGTTCAAAGTCTACATTAGCAAGACAGCAGCAAAATATATATCTGGTTAGGAACGACTGGCTCTCAACTGCATCACTCTACTAATGAAATTGAAAGTAAAGACCGAATTATAGCAAGGACATAAACAAGCACCAGTTTAATTGTCTTCAGTGGTATGGTACATATTTATGCCAGGTATAAGTTTTGCCACAGAAGGTCAGTCTGTAGTTCTTTCTTCTCCACACCTTTGGCTATCACTGAGCATCTGTCACTCCCACCACAAAAATTACTTGATTCTATGACTGTGCCATTTCTGATCCATCCACAGCATAGGTCTTGTGCCAGCTCCTGCAGTGGGTGGCTTGGCAGGGAACTCCATTAAGATCTGAATTACCAGCACACACAATCACCAATGTCAGTTGGTGAGGCAGTTTTTTTATCAAAGAATAAAAAATCAAAGAATAAAGCAGAGAATATAGTTTATGATTAATCTCCTGTTTAATGTTTTGTTATCTCAATCATCCAATTGAATTCAGAAAATATTTGTTAGTGTCTATAACCATTTTAGTGCTGAACTCATAAAAGTTGGAATTCTATGGGAAACACTTTCCATGTTTAAGAGAAGACAAGAAGTAGATGGCTGAAAACAGTAACGCATATAATTTCAGCAAGTAAAGTAATACTGTGCTCTCAGTTCCACTTACACTGGAGTAATTCAGATACACTTTTGTTGCCATTTTCACTGGGCTTTCAATATAAAACTTTCCAAAAATGGGTTATGTGTGTATTTATGGTAATAAAAACATAAGGCATATTTCTAATAGCAGTCTATACTTGGGAGTTTCCCTGGCATGTGTGATGACTGTTGAATCTGTTCTGGAGCAGTATCTTCTCTTTAAAGAATACCGAATCCATTCAATGCTATTAATTAATGCTATCATTATTGTATTCTCTGATGGAGTTTGCCAGGGTAGACCCTGCTTCTTACTAATGTCCTCATTAAATCCCTTTAATATGGGATTAGACAGTAATTCTAACAGACCAAACAGCTGTCATGGACTGTTAATATCATCTTCTGGTATTGTCTTTTAGAAGCTGTTTGATTATAAATGAAGTCTAATAATCTCACTTTTCCTAGGAATGTCTTTTCTTACCTATCCTTCTGACAAAACAACATTTTTCAAGCCAGAGGCATCTTTAAATATGTCTCTGGATATTCTTTGAAATAGTCTTGGCTAAGAATATTAACCTACTTGCTACTCAATAGTTTTAAGCTTTACTCCTTTTTTTGATCCATTTAATGTAATTTTTGATGTCCAGAATAGTTCTTAAAATGTTAAGTATACAGTTGCTGTTTAGGCATTAAGATTGACATACGCAAGCTCCCTCCCATTAGATTTGTTGATGTATGGATTTTCTGATAAACGTTTCATCTGACCATGCTAATTCTAGTCTCTTTTTTTCTGGAATTTGTGGTTGAGCTTCTTTTGCCTATAAACAAAGCCACATGCCAGTCTGAGGATAGTGTGTCTTTTTGACAATTTAATACCACAGAATCTTCCTGGAAACTCTAAGCCATAAAGGAAATAAATTTTGCAATTTATGTACTTTTCATGTTCCTGGTCTCATACAGATAGATGTTTGACTATTATTCTGATCATTTTGAGAAAGCATTTTTAAGCATTAAATTTTCCTTTGCATGTCTTAATAGACCTCTTCTTTTAAATCTAAAATTATTGGGTCCAAAAATCTCCATATTTAGGACTATCTGTGCAGCAGTGGCTCCCCATTACAAGCCGGGAATCCATATGGTTGCTTTATTTGATCTTCAGTAGCAGAGTTCTTTCAGGTTTATTTATCAATGTAGACAAAATTAAACAGATTAAAATAAGAAGCCAAGTTCACAAGAAAGAGCTATCCATGGCTTAGAGAGCACAAAAGATTGATTCTATTTTACCATGGTAAATGACAGAGACTCCCAGATGTAGGTCCAAGATTTGCCACTACTTTTGTCACATCTCCTAAGTTAAGCATCACTGAGGGATATTCTGAGTGTTTGGGCAATAAGCCTAAGGTGGAAAACTGTCATTTCTTAGGTTAGTTTTAGGTTCAGTATTCTCTTCAGCTGAAGTGAGTAGAAAGTGCATGTCATGGAGAAGGCCAGCAGAACAATCCCGTTATATAGAAGCTTAGGTAGCAGTACTCACCCAGCCACAGACAGAAGTGTGCATAATACATGCATAGGCTTTAAGTCAATCTCAAAATAACTGTCTGATAACATGTGACTCATAAATTTCAGAAGGACTTATAGCCCTGTAGGTTTATTTTCACAGAGGAGGCAAAGGGATGTGCTTCACATCTCCAGTAAAACATTGTTTTGTGTTCAAATGTTTGCTGTGCTTCTGGTATTGTTAGAAATAGCCACCAGGTGATTTCTTAAGATAGGGAACACAGGTGTTTTCCATGCTTCAGTTTTGGGTAAAGCTGAACTACTTTGAGTGATTTTTAACAAATTTAGACCAAGGCACACATCTGCTAAGAAAACTGTAGCTCTGTTGCTGAAAATTCAGAAAGGTAATTGCAAGTGGAAATAAAAATAAGTGAAGGAATGGCATAATTACTAAAAGGTTGTTCTGAGACTTGCATTTTATTTGCAAGAGATCTTGAAAAAGCAGTTACATAAACACAATTGCCCAGTAGTATCTAATTACATTACCAGGATACACTTGTCACTGAGATTGTGTGCTGCAATAAGTAGAATAATAAATAATATTAGAGAAGGATTTGCTGAAGAAATTCCAAAGGCTGAATCGCCATTTTTGTTAAAATAATTACATTGGGAAGAGTTTCAAAATTACAAGAGGAACCATTCACTTAAACCATGTAGAAAGGATTAAACAGGGGTTGTGTTGGTACATTGAGATCGTCTTTGGCCCATCCTCAACATAGCTGAGAATATGTGAGTACTCACAAAATTCTTAGCTCAGCAGGAATTTTCTACATTAAGTTTTGATGTGTTCTTTTTAATTCCCCCCTTAAGTAACATCTATTGGGGAAGATATTTCAAGCCAGACAGTTCATAGGTCTTCTTTATTTTTGCATCATCAGCTGCTGCTAAAACTGAGAAATGAAAGGCTAAATCTTAACCAAATGGGGAAAAGGAGTGGAGAATATTGGCTGCCTGTATAAAAGAATATGTAGGGGGCCAAAAATCTGTATGGCAGCAGACCTGACATAAGACTTCCCTGTCCCTGGAGTAACTCATGACATTTAAAGCCATGGGATTGTGCATGGTATTTGTCCATCTTACTAAAAACAAATCCAGACCCAGAGGTTCTCATTCATATTCCTTTTGCATAGAAGATATTACCTTTTTATTGATGGAAATCAAAGTGATCATTTTTATGCCTGAAAGAGTAGAGAACTAGGGCCAAGAAATTTTGCTTTTCTAATTTCCTCCTTTCTGGAGCCTTCATATGAGGAGTTATCATTAAGCATCTATACTGCAAGAGGCTAATAATAGGAGTCCATTATCTGTAGACTATTATACCCTAGCATGAAAAGAAGGCTTGTTCTGTAAGGCAAGCATTTGAGATTTCAGATTGGAGGTGGAAGTCCTCTAGAGTCCTATTAATTTATGTCATAGAAGGAGACAGACAGACTTGTGCACTGTACTATTGCCTATGGAAGAAGCTCTAAAAGATGAATTGGGAAGCTGTAATTCCCTGCAGGAACCCATATGTGAGTTAGGAGGCAAACTGGATTAAGATGCTAAGAAAATTGTACTTATACTTCCTCCTAACTACTCCTCTGGGGAATAACTAAGATACTGAATTTAATAAGGCTTGAATCTGGAATGAAATTCACACAGCTAAAAGGATTTTTTGGGGGTAAGAGCTCTGGCCATAGTTATGACATTCCTGTGCCAAACATACAGAAATCAAAGAGAAAATGTGCATTTATGTTGGATCATGTTCTATCTGCAGTTAACTGATCATCTAATGCTGGCTCCAGGGGCCTGCTCGAGGCCACTCAGCATTATTCTGGGAGTGACCCTGGTTTCCTGGGGGCTGCCGCTTGCAGTGTCCCCAAACACAGGGTGTCCTCCGGCAGCTCTTTTAGTGCTGGCTTCTCTGTGAGAGAGAGAGCCCCAGACTGATGGTGCAGGCACAGGCAAGGACAAAGACCTGAGACAAGGGCCCTGGTGTGATTTCCAGCTCTTTTATTTCCCGGGAGAAGCAGCAGGGAAGGCAGGAGAGGGTCCGGGGTCCAGTAGAGGCGGCGCAGGGATCTGGGAGAGCTGAAGGCTTCAGCAACCAAAGGCTCAGACTCAGGGAAAGCAGGGGATTTATAGGGATACAAGCAGGGGAAGGTAACCAATTGGGGTACAGGGATTAGCATGTAACCAATCTCTATTGGTTATTGGTTACTTTCTATAACTGAACTGCAATGAAGTTCCTAGAACATAACCTTTTACAGAACATGAAGTAATGTAGCAACAAACCAATGAACTGAAACATGTAAACGAAGGTGCAAGGGACGCTGGGCGTGAACCAAAAAGTGATGTGGGACCATGGGAACCAAGTTGTTCCATCTGGAAAGGTGGGGCGAGAACCAGGAAGGAAGGGGTTGTGGAAGGAGCTGCCTGAGTCTGAGGAGCCTCCCACGGGGGCAGTTCTAGGGCCAGAGAGAGGTGGAGAAAGAGAAAGGAAGGGGTTGGAACCAGGAAAGGAAGAGGCGGGAAGGGAGAAGGGATTGTGGGATGAAGAAGATGAAGACACCACATGGTGCCCTCCATCCTGGGGACCACATGGAATTGAGGGGAAAGAACTTGAACAGCCACCATTTTGTGGCACAACTTGGGGAATAGAACTGGGGTAAGCAGGGGTGGAAGATGGGTTTAGGGACAAGTCCAGGATGGGTTCATGACTCCCATCCTAGCAAGGGTACTGAGGAGATCGGAGAGGGCCAGGAGGTCGGTCTCCTGTGCTTCACAGCAGGTTGCACCTCTCAATCTCTCCGGTGTAGGGGAAGAGGGATTAGGGACAGAGGGTGAGGAGAGTGGGGAACAGGTTTGAACCGGGGATGAACAACCTGGTCTTTTCGTATCTCTCCCTCTAGGGCTGATCAACTCACAAATCAAAATTAAGAGTGGGTAAAACTCACTGTCTCCCGATGCCTTGAGGGAGAACATTCTAGCCCCCACCTCATTCCAAAACCTTATGTCTCAGGCTTTTTCGGGAGACACCCAAGGGCAGGACATGAAAAGCCAACGAATAAAATGTTTAACTGAACCCTTAGAAAACTTCTCCCCCACCTTTAGGGTACCCACAACTTGGGAATAAACCTCTTTCTGAGGTGCAGACAATTTAGACCCCATTATGAAAAACTCGGAAAAGCCTGCACCCCAAAATTCCACCCTACCCAGAGGTAAAAGGAGAACAGAAAAACAAGGATCCCAGGGCCAGGAAAATATTCCCTTAGAAGAAGAAAAAAGGGGAATACTTACCAAAGAAAGAAACTGGTCCGGGAAACTGAAATCCTCTGAGCAGGTCCCTCACCTCTGGTCCTTCTTGGGGTCCAGAAGGTTTTCGGCTTTTCCCCCAGGAGCACCAGTGCACAAAAAGCAGTGTGCCTCATTCAGGGTAGCAGCAATCCCAAGTGGTGTGAGTTCAGAAATCCATGGCCATGCTGGCTGGAACACCACAGAAGGACCTTCTGGTCAGTTGTCCAGTCGTCCAGAGGGCCCCACATTGGGCGCCACTCCATTGCGCTGACCGCAAGCCACCCAGTGGCCCGGCAGGCAACAAGTTCTGATGGCCTGACAGCGTAGCAATCAGAGTCCTGTCAGAAGCTGTTGGTGCTGCCTGCAATTAGCTCAGTTCGAAGGCTGGCTGCTGCAAGGTGTTGCTAGGCAACACGTGAGGGTGAAGGAAGAAAGAGGGACTCTTTCCTTGTCTGTAATCCCGACTTTATCCAGCCCTGAGGGGCAGAGTTCCAGGCGAAAGTGGGGGGTCAAAGGAGAAGAGCACTGGGGAGCAGTTACAGACCCCTTTTGAAACAGGGGTGGAGAAAGGGAGGAACGAAGTGATAAACCAGTAAGGGAGTGACGAGGAGTGACAGGGAACAAATCGCAAAGGGTTAGGGGAGGAACATATTTGAATCAACCACTGGGGAACCGAACGGAACAGAACTTTCCAGAGCTCAATACATAAGCAGTGAAACACATGAATAAACATAGGAGTCTAAACCAATAGCATTACGGGAACAGACAGGTTTCTAGAAGAACAGGAGGAGATGCTGCTAGATGGACACCCAGTGGGGAGTAGCCTTAAACCTTGGTCTTGCCCTTGGATCCACCCTCAGGGTCGGAGTCCAGGGTGGGGAAATCCACCAACTGGATGTCACTCAGCCCCAAGGTGGGTTGGGTCACTGCAACAAAAAAGCTCACCCTGAGCAGGGAGTATGACTCAGACAGTGGCAACCTCAGGCTATGCCCACCAGTCTTGAGCCTGCGGGGCTGTGGCTTTTGCCACATACGCCGCCACAATCATCTTAATTTTGAATTCCTGCTTCTTTACTATCTTCACTTAATAAAACACATTTTATTTCTGATTTTAAAAAATCCAACCAACTCAGAGCATTCTAATAGCCTTCCTTGGTTCAGAGAAGGATGAAATGTAACTAGGCAAATGGAAAGGATGTTTGGTGGAGATGTCCCATTCTTGGATTAATTTCATTGAACAGTTAAATCTAAACTATGAAGTTTTTATTATATATTTCATTCCATAAGAACATTTATTAGTTGTTTGCTTTGTTTTGTTGTTTTGTTTTGTTTTGTTTTGCAGAGGTGTCTGATATCAGCTTTAGTCTTCATAATTATTGTAAGAGCTAGTTGGCAAATTAGGATTTTTCTAAAAGTATTTGGAATATATTTCAAATACAGAAATACTATTCCTTTAGATTAATGTCATGGACACCTTTGAAGCCTAATGAAATAAACTCCTAAGGTAACCATCACAGTAAGTGATAAAATATCTCTACTGGCTTTAAACACTGTATAGTTATTGCCTTCCTGACCTTTGATTACCTACAAGATCATCAATTTAATAACTTCCATATCTTTAAATAGAAATTGAAAAAGTCTCAATTGTCTGTATAAAGGAATGTTGTTCTCTTGAAAGCAGAAAATGTGTGTTAGTAGTACTGCACAATACGAAACTATAAAAAAAATTAAAATAAAAAATTAATATGTCTTTATGCTTCCTTTGATTCAGGCAACTGTGAGAGACTGACATGTTATGGTTTATGGGTTAAACATTTTTTATGAAGGATTATAGCAAAACTGTATTACAGGACTACACCAGAAGGAAAAGACCACTACCAGCCTGCATGGGTCCCCTGGGCTAAGGCCCTGGACTGCACGTTGTTTTGAGATAAGATAGCATTGACACCATTCTAAGGCTGGGCTGGAGGAGATGAACGATTTCACAGGAGGATCAGGCCCAGCAGCAGCGGGGTGGAGGCCTTAGTCCCGGGCTTATCTGCTGCAAGGTTTGCACAGAGAAGAGAGGTTTTGGGTGTGTGATGAAAAAAGCCTCTGGTCAGAGGGATGCCCACCCTCTGTCGTGCAGAGCAGCTCAGCTGCGGGAGCCCCCCCACTCCGGGGAAAAAAGCCCCAACTGCAGGACATGCCCATGGAGGGGCAGCTGAGGGACTGTCATAGCCGGTCAAAGCCACCCCCAAAGGGGCCTCAGACCCTGCACCAGAGCCCTGCATGCAGCAGACCCACGGTCTCAGAAGGGACAGTTTCAAGTTGGCCCCCTGAAGGGTGGTACCTGGGTGTTCCCCCTGGCCCAAAGCGTATATTAGTCCAAGAGATTTTATGCTCTATGGCAGTGGCGGTGGAGGTGGGGACCCTTCACCATCAAGAAGAGCAAATGTAGGGGATCCACAAGACATCGTTGGGACCCACGGAGGGGTGATGTGCTTCCACCTAACCTCTGTCTCTCTCCTTGTCCTCTCCCTGCCACGCACACCTCTTTTCTCTATTTATTTCTTTTTCTGTCTCTCACTTATTGTTAAATAAAATACATCAATTCTTTTTGGCACCAACATTTGATCTCGTTTGATCTTAATCTTGTGTTTTGGAATTATTTTTGAACCTAAGTATCTCCAGCTTTCTGCGAAGAGAAGTTCTCTTTGCTCCTCTGCGTTTAAAACTGGTTTGCAACAGCAACCTATCAAATAGACATCACAGAAGAAAACTGTAAGGCCCATCCATATATTGTCCAATATTCTTGTGTAGGAGACATGTTATTTGATTCACCAGTTACAAGAAAAAACATAGTTAAAATGTCTGATTTTTCATTGATACACTACCCACATGCTGCTTTCACCTTTCCAAAACTCTAAAGCACTTCTGAGTTATATTTAGAGGTGACTGAGCCTGGGCTACCACTGACTTTGAGACAGTAGCATACAGACCAAGTCAACCAGGAGTCAGAAATCCAGACTGTTTGGGTAAACAGAGACACCACGTTGCTTCTCCCATACTTTGGCAACAGAAGATGGTGACAAAGTGATACAAATGTACCAGGCACATGGCTACTGTAATTTTCAAGCTTCTGTTTTTCCTCTAAAAACTTCAATGTTATGTTAAAATGTTCTTCATCCACACATCATGCATTTGATAGTTCAGCAAGCTTCATGTGCTAGAGGATGGCAGATGGTCTGGCTAGTTCTAGTGAAAAGGTCTAGGAACCTCTGAATTGAATCACCCAACTCTGAGTTTAGTGGAAGCTGAAAGAACAATGAGAAATTTCTTCAGGCAAGTGATGCTTCTTTAAGGGTCGCTAAGACTATTGTGCAATGTAAGCGACTAGTGTTTGATAAGCATTTAGAAATCCTTAGATGAAAAATGTTATTTAAGTGATGATATAACTATATATGTATTCATGAAAGAGGCTGAAGTGGGATTGGCTTTCTGTCAAAAACTGTCAAACAGAAATAGGATTCCTTCTGGATAGTTGTCTCAATGTTTCCTCCTGCTACCTGAGAGGCTTACATGGAAAGAGATGCCAGTGTATTAGGGGCCAGTAGGTACTACACAGGACTAGATATGCAAAGAATTATATTCTACTAATACCTCTGATATTAACTATTTTGTGATCTTTGACATCATCATTCTGCTTTCCTGTCCTTTCCTATCTGCTGTCAAACTTTTCTTCTCTTGCAAATCTGTAAGGGCAAAGGAAGGAGTGGGGGCTTACGAGTTCTAATGACCCAGTGGCACAATTCATAGTGATATTGCAATAATGTCTTCACAGCATTCTAGCCACTTTCAACCCCTGTCTAGCTTCTTCTCAGCGGCTGTATTCTGGTATATATTTCTGTGATTGATTAAAAAATGAAATCTGATTATTCCATAGATGTTTGTGTAATATTATTACCACTGTTATTATCACTGCTAGTACTATTCAAAATTGTAATAAAGTTGTTACACACATATTCATATAAAAATTGTTTAGCTGTACATTAGTGTCTTAGACTACAAGTTCACATAACTGGGCCATCTGAGCATGTCAAAAGCAGACATCAGTCTCAGTTTGGTTACAGAAAGGACTGTAATGCATTCTAACAGGTCCCTGATCCGAACAACAGAGGGACCAAGAACCCCACCAGTTTTATGTAGGTAGTAAATTAATTCTTTTCAGAATGTGAAGAAACCGTAGGCCATACATATTTTTTGTCTTCAGAGTTACACTGAGAAATATATTTATGAGGAAGATTGCACAGATTCCCTTTCAGTCAGCTGCATGTGCCTGTAAAATAGTCATATTCAGAACAATCAGATTAGTCTATAATCTGTCCATGAAAAATTCGTGCTTTGACTTTTCCTTTAAACATTTGCTTTATTGATTTTTAAATGTCACGAAAAGGACATGTAATTATTTACCACAGAAAACACAGGTTTAAGTCTTTCGATAAACAGAGGAGACAGAAGACTCATAATAAGAAATGACAGTTTGCAGACCTTATTTCATAAATTATGGAAAAGAGAAAAGAAAGAAAATGATAACAATTTAATGAGTATAAATCAGCTAAAGGAAGATAACACAAAATATTTTCTGTGATTATCTGATTGACTTTTTTGTGCATTCCTGTTTATCACATTTTCTACTTTGTGTTTCTTTTTACTAAAGCCAGTACAAATTATTTTTTATGGCTGAAACGTTTGCAAACAGAGAACACAAGGTCACATCTATGAAAACAACCTGAAATCTAACTTTGTGTTTGCATGTGTGAGGATTTGTAGTAAGCTGCTTGGATGTCTATCCAAGAAAGAAATAAGAACAGTATCATATGCCTTTGTTGATCAAGGCATTCAACACACAAATACTCTGTAAAACCAATTCATATTCACTCCCTACAACTAAAAACTTTTTTAAGAAGCTATTTTAATCTTTAATATTTTATAAATTTGAAAGAACTTCAATCTGCTCATAGATATGGCATAAGAAAAAGATTTTGATAAAGTATTCCTAACAAGCCATTTATTCATTTATGTTCTAAACAATATCCATCAATATCCAGTGTTCCCGGATATGTCTATATAACAGCAAAATATATAAACATAGTTATGACAGTGAACCACTCTATATTATGCTTGAGAAAAGTAAAGAAAACACTTGTTAGTTTAACCTATAGCTTACAATTTAAAAACAATTTAGTAAAGTAACTTTTACAATAAAACTTCCAGGTTTTATTTTCATTATATTAATCCACGGGTCAGTTGTGTAGGGAGCAGTTTGGCAGCTGAGTCTCTGATTTGACAGTAGTTATGTATCACGACCCTTGATATAGTTAAAATAAACCAAACAAATATTCAAAATGGCATAATGTTGTCCCCAAAGTACTGAAATTACTCTAATCTAGTGAAGATGCTGTAATATATTGGACAAATATATTGTCCAATAATATTGGACAAAAGAAAAATAAATTAACCGTATGAACATGCTTCTGTATAAGACGAGACAAATAATATTTTTCTTAAAATGACCAGAAATTCATTCTATGAGAGAAGATATGATATTGCAATAATATATGTCTTCAATTCTGTAAAACTACAGAAATCTCAGTTATTCAAAACCTAATCAGATAGAATATACATTCACATATAGACTGAGACCTAAACTTCACATTTAGCTGTGCAAGGTCAAGTCTTGAATCCATAGTTGACAGTAGGACCTCAGAGGAATATGGACACCCTCACTGGAAGTAGTTCAGGGGTCAAAGATAACAATGATTTGTTTTTGTTTCAAGTAATAAAGCCAAAATCTGGGTCCTGATATAATAAATGGATAACACTTAGGGACTTTAGTTCTCCTTTTGCCGCCCACACACCATTGTGTGCCTATGAGTATGTAGAAGTGTGGAGTTACGGAAAATAGGCGGCAGAGCGGCAGACCCTGGAGGCCAGACTGATGGATTTAAGGACCTAGATGTCCTCCCGTCTCCAGCTCGGAACAGACCCTGGGAGCCGTGATCAAAACATCCACCCACAGGGGAAGCTGACAGAGAGCATGATGGGCCTGTGACCTGCTGGGCCTGCCAGGAGTGAGAAACCCTGTTTGCTACCATATAAGGTGTTGTTTACCTGCTGCCATATAAGGTAATGCTGTGAGGTGGGGACAGTTGGTTGGAGCACGCTATGGTGTAGCTTTACTTCCTGTTTCCTGTTTGTATGATAGTATATAAGCATTTAATACTGCACAATAAAGAGTCTTTGCACCATCCGTTTTGTGAAGTCCATATCATCTCGCCGCTTAGAAGCAGTGACACAGGACAAATTTTGGGGCAACTAATCTCTGTTGTATGATTAGCTCAGCATTTTAGTTCTCATTGTCTTGAAAATCCCAAAGTGATGTGGTCCATCATTCCCTCTGGAAAAGCCATACTTTAGATGTGAGATAAATGTTAGATAAATAAACCCCACAGAGAACATTCAAGGAATCTGTTTTTTGGGCTGTGATGTCTGTGAAGTGACAGCTGTATTAGCAAATTCCCAAACTATTCCCAAGAATATTTTTTTTGTATAAAGCAGTTGCTCTGTGTCAATACTGTCCCTGTACCAGGGCATGGACTATGCCAACAATTATATAGCTTAGATAATCACAGCCCCATTCCTGAAAAACTGCCTATATATTTATGAGTTTGTAAGACAGCAGAGTCTGGGAACTTCCCTGGCAAAAATAAAAGGATTCAGTTTCTTTTTCTTTTACAATTCACAAACCTTGATACATGTCAAACACTTCCACATTTTCAGGCTGTAGTTAGTTACCACAGCTCAATACAAAGCTTTACTCTCAAGCATATAGCATATTTGCTTGTGTTTTCATGATTAAACTCAGTGTCCCTCCAAACACAGGGAGGTTTCATTTCCAGTATAGCATTTATCATTGTTTAGTGTTTACTGTGGGAGGAAAATCATCATTGTGTGGGTAGCAGAAACCAGTAATAGAGAAATATTAATTGCATCATAAATGAGATTCATGTAGTACTGAGAGGCTTGGTTTTAAGGCAG
The DNA here is from genome assembly GCA_013398175.1 of Climacteris rufus. Lineage (NCBI taxonomy): Eukaryota > Metazoa > Chordata > Aves > Passeriformes > Climacteridae > Climacteris > Climacteris rufus. Next base: position 1,080,952 of record VZRZ01003275.1, read on the forward strand.
CTACACTGTGTGGAGAATCTGTAAAGGAATAGGTTTCTCTAGCTTCCTACTCTTAGTTACAGACTTTAGGAGGCTTATGGTTGTACATGCATGTTTGTGTTAATGTTGAGTAATAAATATAAAGAAACCTTTCTCTGATTACCTTATTAAAAATATGCATCTCTGGTATAAAGAATATGTAGTACATGCAATTGATGCTCCTGAGAGCAATATATTTTCTATTTTACAAAAAAGAAAATTTAAGCTGAGGGAGAACATCCTTGAGATTTGTGGGAAGGGTACTGGTTCTAGTACTAGTTTCATTGTCTGTCTAACATCAGCCTACAAGGGCATATGACAAATGAATCTCATAGAGGGACTGAAAATTAAAAGTAAGGCATCTTCAAATATTGCTCACTAGTCTCTTAAGGAGTATCCAGTCCTTTCCCATGCAGTTTCAGACTTTGGTTTAAAAACATTTAGTAAATTATCTTATTAAATTTACCCAGGAGTGTGTGGTGTGTGTGTGAGGCAGACTTGGGGGCTGGGTGTGTTACAGTAGTTTTTTGTCTTGTAATTACTTGAATGAGTCTGAATTCCTGAGCCTTGTCAGACAGGTGCTATTTGTCTGATTTAGGTAAAAGATGTTAGGCAATGTCTGAAAGAGCAGAAGGTACTTGAATAGAATATTCCATCAACTAATATACATAGTACATGGAGTCACATATGGTGAGAACCTTGAATTGTAGCTACTGCTGAGGCTGTCAACACAGATGTTCAGACAGGATTGGATGGGGGAAGTAAGTTTGATTGCTAAAAAAAAACCAAAATAGAATTGGAGAGGAGATGTATCCTGGAAGATTAATCTAATTTCTAGTTTTTAGGATAAATTAATATTTTTAAATGGTTATAATGTCTAAAATACTTATTATATTTTTAGAGTAATCAGCAGGAGTAGTATTGTGTTCTAGAAGAGCCAAAGAAGGCACCTAGAGCCAGCACTACTTGTTCTTAAGCTCATTGGGAAGGAGACTGAAAGCTTGTAGAAATTGCAAGGCAAATATCAGTTCTTTCTGCATTAGATTGTTTTGCCAGGTAGGAATCTGGAATTCCATCTTGCTAGATAAGTGTGCACTAAAGAAAGATATATGATATTCAGCCTTCTCAGGTTCTTCCATTCTTTACTACATTCAGATTTTATCATAATTCTGGCTTAGATAAGGCTCTTGTTTCAAGTTTTGCATTTTTCCTTTGCAGAGAAAGAAATATAGAACAAAAAGAGTCTGTCGGTTTGAAAGTGAAAATGTGATTAAAATTTATTTATTTTGACATTATTTCCGGTGGAATTCATGTATCTTTTATAATTTATATTTTAAAAAGCTTTATTTTTCCATGTTTGTGCTGGAGTTCTCCCTCTCTGGGAAATGAGATGAATATATGTTTGCTGTCTTCTATGCATTTATTGTCTTCTGTGATCACTAAAGAGATTCCACACGGATGCAGTTGAGGTTGGCATCATAAAGGGATTTTACACTCAAAATCATAGATTAATCTCTTTCTGAAAATCAGAGAGGGCAAATCAGTAGAAAATTTCACTCTGAAGCAATTTTGCAGTTTCCTAAATTTTCCATGTAGATTTTATTAATTTGCCCTTTGAGACATTTTCCATGAATATCTTTGAACTTGGAATGTGATTCTGCCAAGGTTATTCATACTTTAAATTGACAACTGTTAGCTCTTTGGAAGCTGTTATTTGTTTGTCAGAAAAGTGAATCTTGAATATATCCGTGACAGCTTTTCATTTTTACTTTTCAATGGTTTGGTGTATTGGTTGTTTTTATGAGTTTTTTTTTTTGTCTTTTTCATTCGGTCCAGAGACAAATACCTATGCCCAGTGCTCAAAATCTGAAAGACTGAACCTAAATGCATGCCTGTTTGATGGATTTACACAATTCATCTACCTGCAGCAGGATGAGAAAGAATGAGAGCCTGCTGTCATCTCATTGATATACCATCCAGTATATTCGTCTTCACAATAATACGGCATTATTTCAATAGAATACATGTAGACAAAATTCTCCCTTGGTATTAATTTTTAAAATAAAATTTAAATGTAGGAAAAAAGGACTAATCTTATGATAGTTTTTTGCAGTGAGGATGGGTGATTGAGGGACTAGAGCATGTGAACTTAAAGTGTGTTAACTTCACATATACATGCTTTTCTATGAGGCGTTCTATCAGTAAAAAGATTAAAAGAAGTTGCCTGTCCAAGCAAGAAAAGTCATTTTCTTTTCAATAGCAAACACAATGATTGACTTCATTGTAGCAGAAATTTACAATGCCCAGGTGAAGTCCACTGTCTGCTAAGACAGAGTTTTCTAGTTTTTATTCTATTTCATGCATGCAGAATAATGTATCAGTTTACAATTATAATTTCTGTGTCTAAAATCTTACATTTCATGGAATGTATTGTTCAGGAAATAACAGAAAACCTGATTTTTACATCACATACAAAAGCATTTGTTTGAAGCTATCAGAGTGTTAATTGAAGATCAAAGTATCAGGAATTTATTTGCCCTTAGAAATATGAAGCTGTCCACATTGATAGTGTAAATGATTACACTTCCCTATGGTATAAAATGGGGTTTTGAAATAATTTCATTATCTCCCTTATATTTCTTGCTGGTTGTCCCTTATTCTGTGTGTTAGTTTTTAAGTTCTGTTTCTGTACATGTGTACTAATATTTCATTCGTGGTTTCAACTACATCTGACACAATGTGATCACAATCAGAGAATCACAGAATATCTTAAGTTGAAAAGGACCCATAACAACCACTGAGTCTAATCCCTTGCTCCAGGACTATGTAAAACTAAGCCATATGTCTAAAAACATCATCCAGACACTCCTCAAACTGTCAGGCTTGGTGCCACAACCACTTCCTTGGGAGCCCATTCCAGGATCATCTTCTCAGTGAAGATGTTTCCTAATGTCCAGTCTGAATTCCTCACGTCACTACTTCATTCTATTTCCTTGTGATCACCAGCAATAGAGAGATCAGCAGCTCTCCCTCTGTGATGAGGTGCCAAGTGACTTGAGCCACTCCTTGTAAGTCTGGACCTTGAGGCCTTTCAGCCTGGACACACTCTAGCATTCTTCAAACATGGGGATGCCCAAAACTGTACACCAGAGCAGCATAGAGTGGGATGGTCACCCATTTTAACTATCTAGGAATGCTGTGCCTGATGTCCCCAGAACATAGTTGGTCCTTTTGGCTGTCAGGGCACACTTTTGTCTCATATTCAACTTACCATCAACCAAACACAGAGATCCCTTTGCACAAGGCTGCTGTCCCTTAGTATCTCACTCCTCAATGTTTAAATACAAAGGTCTGCTGTCCAGTCTGTCACAAACTGGCCCTTTCCACAAGCAATATAGGAAGGGTAATAGGGTATTGGCCAAATTGATTATATATCCATATTATTGGTGCTTTAAAGAGCAATCATATATGCTCACTTTTTTCTTCCTTTAAAAGTGATTCCAGTAAGATACTTCTTAACTTCTAACTTCACTAAGTACGTTTTTTCTTCTCTTTATTTTCTCTCTCTTTTTTTTNGCACTGCCATCACTTGTTGGCAACCTGGAAGAACAATTTTAGAACTTACTTGAAATCTTCAGTTTTTACTTCTGGTAGAGTTTTGGGTTTCATTTCGTTGGTTTTTTTCTCTTTTTTTTTTTTTTTTTTTTTTTTAACCCCCTGTATCTTTTTCCATTAGGGACTGCTTAAAAATAGATTTTTTCCTTTCTGAAGTGGATGTACCAGATATTTCTTTGTTATGAGACAGGGAACAGTAGCAAGCAAAAATACAGTTTAGGCAAAACATTGGAGAAATTGTAGTATAAAAAGATTGTGAATTTGGTGTGTATGCTCAAATGAGAGGTGAAACTTCACCTGTCTTCTTCTGAAGCTTTCTTTCTTACTATTGAGAGTCAAAGATGATGTTTACACACAGTGGAAACATTAGCACAGGATGCTGTAAAAACCCCAACATCCACCCCAAAATATCCTAAAACTCAAGACTGAAGAAGTTAAAGTTACATCTTTACTGCAAATTAAGCAAGGAAAAATATCCTATCTGGAAATTGAGTCACACATATGCACTTTGACTTAGGTTCCCAGAAATCCTTGCACCATTTGCCTGTTCAATAGTCAGATTGTAACCAAAATTGTATGGTCTATTGTAAATGGCTGGATGAAACCACTGTAAAAGTGGTCTTTTCTGGTAAAAGAAAGACCTGGGTTGACAGCAGCTGTAAGGTTGGATTTCCAGAGACTGGAATGTATGGAAATGTATTTCCATGGGCATCAGGGACTCCAGTTACTGAGGGGTACAGAGCTTGGATCATCTTAAATGCCAGTTTCCTGAGGGCTATAGGGTTTGAAGTGTCAGAGAAAGTTGCAACTATGAACAAAATATGCTGACCTGTGATCGATTGCTGTCACCCAACATAGGCATGATTCTGCTTTGTAGCAGGCAACTGTCAGGAGCTTGCACAGCTATCCAGCTAGGATATCCCTCATGGTTTTGCTCTCCTAATGAGCAGTCATTCAGAGCTATGGTTTCATGCAGGCTCCACATCTGTTCTTCTGACATTCATTCTCCATGATATTACAAGGACCAAGAAATATAGTCAATATAGGCAAGGACCTAGCAATATAGGCAAAGAGGATCTGTGTGAAGGAGACAAAACCAGATTCCATCTGAAGACTGAAATTGCTGCATTTTCTATTCTTTTCACTTATCCAGCTACTCAAATGCCGTACTGGAAAATGCTCTCGAAACAACCAATATTGCCTGTGAACAATTCTATATGCCAAGTGTCATAAAATCGGTAGGGTATATATATACATAAAATGTAGGGTATGTATGAATCTGAATTAATATTAATTATCTGTAGCTATTAAATAGATAAACTAGTAAAATAAACATGCCCAGCGTCCTTCTCTGACTTGGTGCTAACTCGAAAAGGGTGTGCTACTTAAGTCCTATTAAACTGTCTTGAAATTCAGAGAAGCCCACTAGAAATCAGCTTGCACTGATGCCTGTTGTGGTGGCCCAGCCCACCTTGGGGCTGAGTGACATAAAGTGGGCAGCTTTCCCCGCCCAGGACTCCGACACTGAGGGAGGATCTGAGCATGAAGCCATGGTATAGGGCTACTCCCCACTGGATGTCACTCCTGCGGCATCTCCTCCCTTTGTTCCAGAGACTTCTGTGTTCCTTTTTCCCCATTGGTTCAGTTCTTTATGTTTAATAATGGGGTTCGTTGATTATGCATGAAGCTCTGGAAAGTTCTGTTCTGTTTGGATTATAATTGGTTGGTTCAAATGTGTTCCTCCCCTACTCCTCTGTAATTGGTTCCCTGTCACCCCTTGTCATCTCCCTATTGATTTGCTCCTTTGCTCCCCTCTCTCTCTCTCCCCGGCTTTAAAAAGTGCTGTCACCCCTTCCCCAACGCCTTTTCCTCGAGCCCCCCTTCCAGCGAGATCTTCTGCCCCCTTGGGGGTTGAATAAAGTTGGGACTGCAGGCTAAGAGTAGCAACACCCTCACTGCTGCCAGCTCTCTTTGGAGCCTTCTGCAGACAGCACCACGAGCTGCTGACAGGGACTCTGATTGCCACGCTGCTGGGGCATCAGAACTTGTCGCCTGCCCAGGCTACCGGGCGGCCAGCGGTCAGCGTGACAGATGCCCAGACTGGTTGGTAATTGTTTGAAATCATGGTGTGGGCCAAAATTCAGTCAGACACAGCTGAAACCAGTGAACACTAGGACTGTCAGATTTAAGAGCCCAGAAATGTTCCTTGTAAGTGCACAGTGTATATTATGGCTTGTTTGCCTGTATTATGTATTATGGAAGATATGGACATCATGAATTGGATGTCAATGCACCCATAAATAACTGCAAAAAAGTGTTGGCAGTGACCTACAGCTCTTGTAACAACTGAACAATACCCTTTTCTGTTGGTAAATTATTGAACCCAACATAAAACTGGAGGGCAAGAAGTAAAAGAACAGAAAACAGGGTAATAGATATGCATATACAACCCAGCATTGACATAAACATGGCCAATCATGAAGGAAAAGGCCACTGTGATTTCTTATGTCTTCATCACTTGAAAATGTCAGGGAGCTGGATTCCACAAAATGGGGAATATCACCTCTGGAACTGCCTTGTGGGAAATCTGGAAATAAGAGTTGGTATTGCCAGCTTCTAAATGTTTCTTCCACCCATTGTCACTCTGCAGCAGTTATCTTCTGTTGTAAATGAGGAGTGACCTCGGTACAAGTCACCCCAAATGTGAATTCTCTTTCAATTGGCTCTTCTCCCACATTTCTAGTAATTTTGTCTGCCATTAGTTGTTTGCTCTTCGGAGAGACTGAGTGCAGTAGGAAGCCATTCATCACTCAGCTGAAGGTCAGTTCAGACTCCTGTAATTTAATTTCTTCATGTTCTTCCTCTTTCTCTATCTGGTCTGTGGTAAACAAGACAGCTTGCTCCCATGCATCAGTTTGATTACAGTTGAGCAGATGAAGCCTTTTGCAGCAGTTACTTTGAGTTCATCTTGTCAGAATGGGCCAGGGATCAAAATAAAATTTGGATTGGCAGTTCCACAGTACAGCAAGCTCTTTTAAAGGAGCTTGCTTCTCAGGTACTAGTCAGCTTTGAAACCTAAGGAAAACCACAGGGCAGGGCTGGCATTCCAGACTGCAAACAGATCACAGAGGGAGAGCTGACAGCACTGAAGTTTAAGATGCAGTGACTGTTTAAGACTAACATAAGATTAAGTCTAAGAGTAACAAGGTCAGAAATCTCAGTTGTATGCTCTTGCTAATTTATCAATATAACTCAGCATGCAGTAATTAGACTGAACCCTCTCAACCTTCCCACTGAGCCATGCATGCATTAACTTGTTAGTGCTAGTTCTTTTCTTTCTCTGCTAATATCTTCTGCTTTGTAAGTGTTAACTGCTGTTTTATTGTTATGCATCAAAATGTTGTATAATGTTGTTATTTAATATATAATGATAAGTAAACTAAGGGAGTATGACTACTTACTATTGTTTTTTTGCTGCTGCTTCTTAGCTTTAATATTGCTCATGTGGGCCCAAAGTAGCTGTTTTTCAGCTTTCCTATGAGGCCTAGTAAAAGATATTCCATCTCCTCACAAGCCTTCCTTCTATAAATAGTTGTGACTTTCACAGAATCCTTTAAGTTTGAAGGGACCTCTTCAGATCATCTGGTCCAGTTGCTCTCCTTGGGGAAGGTCAGCTTGAACAGTTTGCCCACGACCCTGTCTGGTCAAGTTCTGAGTATTTCCACCAAGGGAGACTTCACAGCCTCTCTGTGCCAATGTTTTACTACCATCACTGTAAAAAAACCCCTGTTTTCTTGTGTTCAGATGGAATGTAATGCTTTTTTGTGGTTTTCTCTTTTTCTTTTTCATTTGTCTCCATAATTTCTTATTCTGTCGGTTGGCACTATTGACAGAGCCTGGCTCATTCTTCATTCCCTCCCACCAAGTATTTATACACATGGATAGGTTTCTCCCCAAGCCTTTTCTTTCCCAGACTGAATCTTTATCTATATAGACAAAGAAGTAATTAAGAAGGTCTAAAAGTGAAATAAAATACTCTTTTTCCCAACTGAAAAGAAACATTAATCTGGAGGGTTTTTTACGATAATAAGTAGTCACTTTTTGTTTTATAGCACTGGCTGTATTTTTGTTCCTTTTTTATTTTTTCCCTTTTCTTTCTGGGACTTCCTTACTATTTTTTTTTTAATTTGAATGACTGCTATTAATTCCACCTGTTATGTCACTGTCACGTTGTGTCTCTAAACTAAGGACCTATTTTCAAGGGGGTTGTTTAGTTGGTTAGCTGGGGTTTTCTTCAATGCTTTTTATTTTCCCCCTACAGAAAATATCCACATCCTGTGAGTTTTATGAATATTACCTTTTAGAAGGAAGATCTGATGATTTTCCTGTAGATCTTCAATAATGTAGTTACTGTTAGGAACAGCCCTGGTAAAGTACAAATAAAAGGTTATTTGTGGTAGTTTTATTTCTAAATGCTAATAGCATGGCATCAGCTCATAAATCATTAATGATGAGTTCCTAATTATGTGCCAGCATCACAGTGAGACCCAACGTAATACCAAAAATTTACATATTCATGAATACACCCATACTTGTGAATGGAAGAATGCAGAATACAGCAGAAATCAAATAGTGTTAGTTTTCTCCAAACTGTTATTTCTGTGAACTTCCTCCTCTCCTAACATCCTTCTTCCAGGTATGTACCTATGATATATACTCTAATTTCAAAAAGTTTTCTTTGGAGTTTAATTTTAGACTGTACATAGCTTCAACTTGTCCAAAAGAATGTGTGTAGTCTGCAATGTTGAGGGTAATGAATACCTCCTATAATTAGTGTCCACTCCATTTCTACTTGCTGACATGAATTTTGAGTTTAAAATATAACTGGCATATGTTTAGTCTAGAACTAATGGTCTTTTATCTAAATTTTCTGTGATGTAAGTTGGCGTTAATTTTTTTTTTTTTAAATCTGCTCTTTTTTCAGTGGATATTTACAGTTGTCTGGAGAAGGGAAAGTTTGTTTTGGATAGTGTAGGTACCTCAACAGATCAGCTATAAGGGATGGCTTGTACCTGAGAGTGGTAAGAACTGGAGGGAAGAAGACGGGCTTTATTTGTTTTGTTTTTACAAAATCTCACATTACAAGCTCTAAAAAACATCAGCTTTATCTCTGTAAAAGCAATCAACCAGCTGAATGAACTGAAAGAAACTAGTGTGAGAGGGTTTTTTTTCAGGCACAATTATACTCTCCAGAATAAAACTTGAGTAAAACATTTAAACAAACACTTTTTTAATATTTCCTACAGGTTCTCAGCCCTGGAGACTTGGAAGATCTTTTCTTTTATGCCCCTTTGAGTATTATGCTCTCTTATTCACCCTGCTCAGTCTTTGGGTCTAATGTGGCAGCTCACCCATATACCTCTTTCAAATGAGTCACTTCCTACCTTTGTAATAATTTCCACCTTTTTCACTGAACCCATTAATTGTAAAAGGTGTGCTGGCTCCTGACACCCTGTCTCCTGAAGGGCCTCCTCTGTACAGGCTACAGTCTCTGGGACTTGTTGGCACTGCTGCAGTTCAGACACCATTGATAGTTATTTTTAATTGAATATATCTATAACCAGTTATGTGTATTTCTACAGAAGCTATTATTTAAGGATCCCTAAGCAGTTTTTACAATTAGGAATTATTAAGATTCATATCAAACCTGCAGAGTAGGTAATGATAATAAGAAAATCACTGTATCTAGCACTGAACAATCTCTATATTAGAAAGTAACATCTTCTAAAAAATGACTTGCCAAGAAATTCAGAGTACCTATTCTCTTCCCACCTGTTCCCCACACACCCCCACAAACTGTATACCTGTATCCCTCTCATACATCTCCTAGTGCCATAGAGTCCTTGCTGCTCCACTAGCCATATGCTGTTGTTCAGAGAACGGAGAAGCTCCTCCCAATGGCACATTTTCCCATGTCAGCTGAACCCCTTCCTTGTTATTCAACAAACAGACCCTCTAATACAAGACTCAATATTGCACCATGTGATGGGTCTGCCGAGGCATGAAATGAAAGTTCAATATCTAAGGGAAATTGCACAAGGAATGTGTTGAGTCACGCTTACCCAGGTATTATGGCAGGGTGAAAATTGCCAAGTTGTTCTGCAACAGTGGTTTACACAGTCCAAAAATCTGTCTTTGACAGAGAGAAGTGCTGGGTGTTCTATAAATTCAGTAGCTATAAGATAAGAAATAGAAAATATGATGGAATAAAAAGTTTTTTCAGCTCTTAATTTTGAATTGTATTGCTTTGTTCTCACCCTCCTTAGACTATCACAGCAGCCTCCACTCTGAGAGGACCTTCCCCTTTTCTTTTGTCTATTCTAGTTTATGCTTGAAATTGCAGGCAAAGTCTTGCTCATCCTCTCCGCAAAGTTTTTCCTGCATGCAGAGTTCACAGTGGTGTCACTGAGGTTGTGCCTGTCCTGTGGTCCTGGACAGCTCTGGTTCTCTCTGGAGGAGACTGGAACATGGTCTGAAACCAGCAGTGTTCCAGCCCTCAGTATTGGTTCATGATAATCAGAACAAAACAAGAAAAATTATCTGGTAAGGAAATGTGTGGTGTTTTTCATTACCCATGGTCCTTGAATGTTCTCATTTTATCCAAATCTCTCTTTCATTATTTTTGTGACAAAAATCCTGGCATGAATACTGTAGTGAAAAATAAATTAAAGTTATTAGATAATTATCACTACACCGGCCTATTGTATAGAAAAGATACAGCTGCATAAATTGATATATGGAAACCATACAGTCCCATAAAAAATACATTTAGAAACATTCTTTTAAGGTCAGCTTTAACATTGTTAAATTCAAACATTTGACAGAGGGCAACCAATGACAATATACTCTCCAGATTACATAACCAAGTAACCTTCTAGTGAAATTGCAAGCAATCTATTTTCCTGTTTACGTGGTGCTGCCAGTGGAGTATAGCAAACATTGAACTAAAACCATGTGAGGCAGCATTGTAATATGCCGGGCTTACCTGTGGTTTTGCCCTGCTGATGCTGATTTTTGCTTATATAAGTTAGAAGACTTTTTATAAACTACTTTTATGAAATCCACTTTTATTACAGCAATTTATTCTATGTTGAACTAATGTGTAACTTTAATATTTAGAAAAGTATTTGTGTTATTTTGCAAATAACACTAATACAGAATTTTTTGAAGAGTTCAGTAAAAAAAAACCCCAACATTCTTTATCCTTCCATGTTATCCAAATATAGCTTTCTCATGCCTACATCTATCCCAGTGATATCCCTGTGGCTTTTAATCCTTCGTTCTGCTGTGTACATCACTGGTCTCCTCACACACCAGGGAAGCCTTTTAATGTACAGAAGTCTCCAGAAATGGGATGTGGCAGCTCAATACTGCAAGGTCATTTAAAGTGTTTTCTCAGCTGACTTCCTATTTCCCCAGGGGAAATTACTTTGCAGGATAACCTTCCTTTTTGGTGCAGAAAGATTAAGAATCTTGTCATATATCAAATTGGGATTTTTATTTATTTATTTTTTTTTTTAACATAATCCAAAGTGCTTGAAGTTGAATAGTGCTCACAAAGAACAAGATGCCCCAAACTATGTTAAGAAATGGGATAACACTTGCAAGGCATATTTTTAAGCAATTACATTTCTAGACTTCTATAAGAGCAATTGGAAACTGCAAATTTAAGATGCCTGACCTTAGTGCAGTATTCATGCTCACACTGGTTTCACCTGGTTCTTGTTTGGGCCCTTAATTATTTTAAACACAAAGGACGCAATTTAACCCTGGCAAAATGCCCCTCTCTCAGTGGAGTTCAGCCATCTGACAAAGGAAAAGTTCTTATGTCAAAATTTCCTTAATTTCTTTAATTTTTTAAAGTTTTGTTAATTTTTAGATGTATCTTTTCTAAAAATATGAGCCAACAATATTTTCTTATGTCACATCTACAATTTCCTCTTGTAAGATTTTTTTTGCCTGCAGGAGCTTGATTCTGCTTTGGTCACATATCAGCAAATTGTTCAGCATCTGTGGAGATATATCACATGAGATCCCAGAATTAATAACTTTTCTAGAAGATATAGTATATATTTTTGAATGACTCCACCAAGCTGTCTTGGTTTGATTTTGGTGTTCCTAAACAAAAAGTCATGTGTTTGGATTAATTTTTAAAAGTTAAGAAAAGCAAGTAAACTTTTTAAACAATGGAAGATCATTGTGCTTTATTACATCTGGACATTGCCTACATTGAAATTATAATAGTAATAATATAATAAACCCAAACCAAAAAGCTTTGAAAGGACCTTTGGAGGTCCTGCTCAAAGCAAGCATAAATTCAAAGTTAGACTGGGCTGATGAAGGACTTTTCCAGTTGTGTTTTAAATACTCCAAAGACAGTGATTCCATATGATTCCATGATTCTGTCTGGGTTGTTACATTCCCATATGAAAGAAAAGTATACCAACAAGACTCTTATAGAGAGTGCTTGTACAGATTCATAATGGTCTGCATCACGTATTTTGCATGTGGTTTCAGAAGCATGTACATCATTTAGTTTAATGACTCCTTCTGATATTCAGTTCTACCACTTTTCTGTTCTTTACACTGTAAGATATACCTAAAATCTATTCTGTATACATTGTTTTCCACTAGTAAGATAGACAATAAATATTCAATAAAAAATCTTGACCCCTCCAGAAGCTAATGGCAAAGATCCCATATGTTGCAGTGGGATTAAGTTTCTGCTGAAGAAATAAGTAAAATATGGCCTTTCTCTGATTGTTGTAAATATGAAAACATCTCTGGCACTATAAAAAGTAAATATTTTCCGTACCACATTATTTACCTTTATTGCAATATTTGTACTGTTTCTGACAGTTCATGTAGGAAATTCCTCAAACACTCCACAAATTTAAGGAATGGTTCTTGTAAATATCCAGTTGTGCTGGCTCCCAGCGTAAGATGAAACATAGGACATATAATACCATACAGCACTGTCCCAAAAAATGAATCTTTCTATTTATGCCTTGGACATCTCTTGATTCTGAAATCTTCTTCAAGTCAAGATATCACAGCTAGAGCATAATTTCAGGCAATTTTTTCTAGGTCAGTGTAAAAAGCAGTCTTTCTTGAGTTTTAGGCAGGCTTGTAGTAAAATTTCAAGCACTTGGTTGAGATTTAAATGAAACATAAAGGAGTTAAGGAACATGCAAAAGACCTGGAGGGAATGACTGAATATTACTGTAGGTGTAAGAAGAAAACAAGAAACATTCTGTGTGGAAATAGGGGAGAGTTGAGAAACCTGGGAGAAGTCTGAACTAGATAAAAAATGTTACATTTATATGGAAAAAATGTGATGCAATTTATATGCAATTTTTCCACTAACTTCACCTACACTGTAAAGCAGCCTGATTTATTTCTTGCTCAGGTCAGACAGCATCCTTACAATTTCTGGACGCTTTTAAAAGTTAGAGTTGGGCAAGACTTACAGAAAATTGAAGTGTTACTGGCCTATTTGGGGGTTAATATTATGCATAGAGCTGGATCTGATTGGTCAGTGCAGACACAGACTCAGACTACCAATCATAGAATCACAGAATCATTAAGGCTGGAAAAGACCTCTAAGATCATCAAATCCAACTGTTAACCTGGCATCACTGTGTTCACCACAAAGCTATACCAAACTGTCACATCCACACATCTTTTAAAAAATTCCAGGGATGGATTCCAATTCTTCCCTGGGTAGTCTGTTCCGGTGCTTGACAACCCTTTCAGTGAAGAAATTTTTTCCAATATCCAATTGAAAACTCCCTTTGTGTGACTCAACGCCATTTCTTCTGGTCCTGTCATTTGTTACCTGGAAGAAGAGGCCGACTCCCACCTGGCTACAACCTCCTTTCAGGCAGTTGTAGAGGGCAATAAAGATCCCCTGAGCCTCCTGTTCTCCAGGATAAGCACCCCCAGTTCCCTCAGGCACTATTCATCAAGCTTGTGCTGCAGACCCTCCACCAGCTTCATTGCCCTTCTCTGGACATGCACCTTCTTTGCACCAGCATCTCAATGTTTTTCTCAACCACAATTAAGTTATCAGAAAAAATGTGTACTTGGAGTGCTTCTTCTAACACATTCTAACATATCTCTGCTCTCAACTTAGAGCCAAGATAAAGTTTCTGATTACTCTTCAGTTTACTTGCTATTTGAACCTTCTCTACATCCACATCATGACTTCCAGAGTGGAAGTCTGTCTCTGAAAACATTAAGTCTCTGCCTCAGTGTGATCCCTAGTTCTTTGCTTTTTAGCACTGGCAGAGAAGAAGCAAAGTCAAGTGGAGCACTGTGTTCCTCATGTACCCAAGAGACACTTGCTTATTCAAATTATTTTACTGTGTATGGGTTTGAGCAAGCTGGGTATTTCTGTAATAGAGAAGCAGATATAAAGTAGGGCAGAGTGGAGGGGGCATGGAATTGCTACAGTGGTAGCTTTTATGGGGTTTTTTTGAGGTACTGAACACCTATCACTACCAGAAAATTAATTACAGCTAATGTGTGAAATTCACACTACAGAGCAGGAGAACAGGCTGTTGTTTAGTTTGATGGATGGAGCTATGAATATTGCATTTCTATTTATCAGATTCCCTGTTTGTAAATCTGAAATATTTTTGTTTATAAGTATAATTTTCCTGGCTAGAAATGAAAGATCATGTGTCTCATCTTTATTGTATTTAATAACAGCATGGGGATGCAGAGTTTAATGTGGATTAGCTCATAACATCTGGCATTGCTAATACCCCATCAGTCGTTCTGTAGTGGTTTACTGAAGTTCTAATTGTTTGTAGCTGAGATGTTCATTCATTATATCTCTGCAACTGCTCAGATGAAGGTTACATTCTTTGTCACATGCATTTATCTCTTATGATTACATGCAATTCTGCTTCTTTTCCCAAACAGTCCAAAGCTCTCAAAATTTGGGCATGATTTTCAGGGTGAGTAAGCACTGCTTGGTGATTTCTGTTATAGTCCAGGCCTCAGTGGAGATGCATTCTCCTAGTAAAAGTGTATTATTTTAATGAGTGTCTCACTTTTGACTACTCCAAGAAAACCTCACAAAATTACTGCAGAGATGTAATTAATTTACCAGCTACAGAAATAGTGTCCAGAGCACAACTTGACATGCTTTGTAAGAGTCATGCTGATAAACACTCTAATTGTCCCTGACTAGACTTTGCAAATTATTTTCACTGTCTTCAATGTACAGCAATTTCACTTTCAGAAGAAAGAGCAATAAATATCCTTCCACAAGCTTACTTGGTCATTATGATCTCCAGGTCCTCTTTCCATTTTCCAATATTTAATGACATTTCTTTACTAATCAGTAAAGGTGTGTTACATTACAGGAAGACAAAAAGGTTTTGAATACACAAAAGACTGTGAACAGAACTCTAGTGTATGAGCAGTAGGAAAACAGATTAGCTTACTTTAAGTAGTATAAGTTCTAGACACTAGAAGAGGTACTTTTAATTTGCAGTGGTACAGACCAACAAGTTACCCTAATACAAATGAACTGCCTTTGTAAGGAAAATGAATGTAGGAAATGTTACTGTGGTTTTGGTGGTGGCTTTTCAGTCTCAAGGAAAGTGGAATCATAATGTGTGGACACAGTATTTGATTACCATTTCCTCACTGTGCCTTGGATGGCAATCACTTAACATAAAACATGGTATTAACTAAAATTAAAAAACACATGGCAACAACTTAGTCCCTTCTGATAGTTATTTTGAAATTTCTTTTAAAAATGTGCACCCCTATAGCCTAGCTTTTAATTTGTATATTTTCTTAAGCACATAATAGTATAGACATCCCACTGTAAGACTTGCACCGCTCATAAGTTGGGGGAATGAAAATTCAGTTTGTTTTTATGAATGCATGCAGGAGCAGTCCATGTCTGGTATGCACAACCTACATTCACCAGTTTGTATTTAAACACTGAAAAAGAAATACATTCCCTCTTTATTGCCACAGTTGCTTTAAATTAAGATTGAGAAGAAATACAATGTTAGGTGACACAAAACTTCTTTTATTTCTCTTTAACAAAAAGTTTTATGAACATGCTGATGTATTTTGTAAGCATAATAAATTTTATCTAGTGAATCAGTGGGAAAACATAGCCCCAAGGATGAACTCTTTTGGTGTCTCTCTGAAATGATACTGCTAAAGTTATTTGCTAAAACTGTCATAAAAGTAAGGAGGAAAAACCTCTTAGCAAGTGCTTGCAACATTTTAGTACTAATGGCATGGCATTTGCTCAAATGAGAACATTTCGGTAAATGCTTACCGAGCAAAAGGCACTGCATTTTCTTTACACAAATTAAAGATAGAGCAGTAAAGGTCATATGTAAAATTTTGCTAAATAACTCTCTGCATTGGTTTTACAGTATGTTAAGGGGAGAGGCTCTAGTCTTCTTGTGACACAGAGAAAGGGTGCTGGTTTGACTGTCTTTGTGAAAGTCTGGTGGAGCAAACCATCGAGTGAGAAGGGACAAGTTGTACAAAAACAATGATCTGGGCAAATAGTCAAGGTCTAAGGTGACAAAGGACAACCCCGAAAGCTCACAAGTGGATATTGCAGGTTCCAGTGTTCACTGATTTTCCATCCTTGGCTTTGCCAGCTGTAATGTCACTGTCAGTCTAATGACTAAGCTCTGGAAAACAGGAGCCTGTGTAGGGGATATTCTCAAGGCTGGCAGTCTACCAAGACATATATTTGAAAAGCTGAAGGAGGAGTCAAAGACAAGGAAAAACTATTGTTCTAATTTCTCTCATTAATGGACAGTATTGCTCTCAGTCACTCGTGATAAGGAAATAATTTTTTCTACTTCTACAATGTGTTCCTGTGGTTCATAAAGGCAGGAGTTGGACCTGAACTTCACAGTGACTTGGCAACCATCATGCAGTCATCTTCAAGCAAAAGATAAGGTCAGACCTCCATAGATGTTTTCAAGCTGATTCCTGTCAACATGTCTTCTGCATTACTTGGGTTGAGGTTAGAAAGGTCTTTAGTGCAAATGTTTTAAAAATCTCCTTATAAGGACTAGTCTAGGTGTATAGTTATGCTAATTTTGTTTCAATTTTTCATCTGTAAGAAAGAAACACCTTTTTTATATGAGTATATGTTGAGAAAGGAAATATTTTAGGCAGAGTATATAGAAATGTCAAAGAAATTTAGAAAAATATTTTTATGACTATGTTTCCTTAAGTCTCTCTTCTTTTTTTTCCTTGGTGATAAAAGTCATCAAAAATATTTCATAATTCTAAGTGTTGGGATGAATCGATTTTTTTCATTTCTCTTGGAAACTCAGTTTGCTGCTGAGTTGCTTCTGCCCTCACGAGGGAAACATTGAAGAGAGGTTTTGAATGGTATCAGTTGAAAGCATTCTGAAATGCACATTAAATATGTCAAGGCTGAATAGAAGAACTACTGTTTGTGTTGTTAGTTATATTTTCCTTCTATTAAAAATTGCTTGCTTATACAAATTATACTATAGTATATTAGAAGTAGCACAATCTGGCCGAGTAAAGTTCAAGTACAAGAGAGTTTCTCAGTCTGATTGTAATTTGAAAGAAATCCCTAGTCTTAATTTTGCTTTGCCTTAAAGTAATTGCTAAGAACACTATAAAATATAATGTCTTGTGTCAAAATTATCAGAAAATAACATGTTTTACTCCTAGAAATAGTCTGGTTCAATAGATTGAATTTTACATAAAATCTCTTGTCATGACAATATTTTCTCTGGCTTGGACAATGCTCTTGCATACTGTAGTCTTCCTAAAGTTCTTTAGAAAGTTTACATTTTATCTCCAACTCATTTTTAATTAATCTTTGATATCTGAATGAATCTTTTCAATGAATCTTTAATTTTAGTGCAACTTTAATACCTGAATGGACAAACTGCAGGATTGGAGGTACTTTTTCAGAGTAGAAGAATAATAAATATAACCACAGTATGTACTGGTATACATTTATGCAAAATTATAAATGGAGTGGAGAAGGAATGTCTGTAATTATTTGAAAACAAAAATTAACCAAGGGTCAGAAAACTGTGTAATCTGATGAAAATTAGTTTAAAGAAAGATTTAGGTGACTGTTGAAGGGAAAATATACTATCAAGCTTTAGTAGGTTATGCAATAGCTTTTTGAAGAGAAACAGTTGAAGTCTTCTCATTTGAGGTACATAAAGTTTCCAGTGACAGAAAAATAAAAACTATACTGTAGGGAACAGTTGTAATCTGGTAGAGAGACACACAAAATGGTCTAAAAAATGTTTTTCTTTCCCAGTTTCTGTGATCCTGTGGAAATATTTCTCTAATATTAGAGTATCTGTCTGTGTGAAACATAATGGCAAAACAAGCTGTCCCCTTTCTCCTGTACAGGAGGTAGAAGGGGAAGGGAGAACTGGGTAATGTAGAGGGACAAATGGCTAGACTAGCTACAGATGTAAAAATAGCACTTGGTTTTGAATCTGCATATATTATATTGACAGGCATCACACAAAAAAAGAGACATTTTGGAATGTTATATCAGGAAGCAATCCTACTCTTACCACTGAAGAACAATAATCTCAAAGCTGCTCTGATATTTCTTAGCCAAGCTCCCTCCTGGTATGAATACAAGCAGAGAGAAAATGTAATAAAATTACAAACAAAATCCATGATACATAAACAGGAGAAAACAGCCTTAGTAGGATATGAAAAGTGTCTCTTATGATTTTTTCAATTTCAATTCTTCCCATAATGCAGTGCCGAAAATGACTGGTTATATGTGTTTCCAGAGGGGAGAAATCTGTGATAAATTAAAAGAGTTCACTCATGGGAGGTTTTGTCCTACTCTATCTGAAATTATCCTCACCTCACAGGTATGTATGGGAGCCATTGGAATGCCATTATCCTGTCTGTCAAATCTTTTTGAACATCTTTTCACAGACCCCAAAAGTAATATACTGACTCTCTCGACATCATCTTTCTCTTTTTCTGCAGAATACAAAGGTCGCCAAATAGATGAGCACAACTGAGCGACTGACTAATCATCAACAGATTTGTCTCTGCTTGAGACAATGTTTTGGGTAGTTGGAATCTGAAGGCCTGAATCCCAGATCAAAGTAGTAGGTAAGAAAAAAAACACTCCAAAATTTACATTTTAATGGTTCCCTTCACACAGTGCTCTGATGGAAAATTAGAACTGTATTATATTTGTAATGAGTATCTATTCACAGTCACACATGGAGCTCTGAGCAACCTGGTCTAGCGAAAGGTGTCCCTGTCCATAGCAGGTAGGTTGGAGTAGATCTTTAGGATCCTTTTCAAACCAAGCCCTTCTATGATTCCATAATATTGTTGGAATTACCTACATGCTGCTTATTACTCAATTTCCATTTGAATGGAGAGACAAAAATAAATAAATAAAAAATGTGCTGAGAAAGCATCTTTCAATTAACATTTCAAAATACCTCATCATAAGTGAGTGAGTAATCTGATTTTTGTGTTACAGATAAAGAGACCAAGGAATAGGTAGTTTACCAATGTATGCTGGGTTTTTTTAATCATCTGAGTGTCTCATGCCACTGAATATGCAATTAAAATTGTCACTCAAAAAATGGAGTAAATTAGTGCATCCTGCCATACATGTTGAGACAGTGGCAAAAATAAGAAAAGGACACATCAAACTTGGTGTCTAAACTTGAAGTGAGACTGTGTCTTATCTAAAATCCAATATAAAATACCTATTGGCTTGGGTTTTATCCACAAACTTAGGGGAGTTTTAATATTTTATTCAGCTGAGCTGAGTTAGGTGATCCAGGCTTTAAATAACAAGCAAGCATCTTTCAAACAAAGTAGATGCCAGTGCTTACTAGACATCTTGCATAAAGGAGCAGCAGAGCTCTTTTATTCTAAATAAAGTGAGACCAATTTAGAAGAGCTTGAGGAATAGCTGGTCTCATCTGATCAATTTTATAAAGAGATTTTGGAATATCATTGAAAACCAGGAAAGAAATCAATGGGACAGAGTAGGAGAGAGAGGTCAAGAATA
This sequence comes from Climacteris rufus, assembly GCA_013398175.1. NCBI lineage: Eukaryota > Metazoa > Chordata > Aves > Passeriformes > Climacteridae > Climacteris > Climacteris rufus. The sequence continues at coordinate 1,100,708 of VZRZ01003275.1, forward strand.
AGGGTTGTGAATGCTGGGTAACTGTCAGAAAAGAGGAAGGATGAAGGCTTAAATTGGAAACACTACCTTTAAAATGGCATTTAATAAGTTTATGGATTGGCTGTTTAAACTTACATTTGGCTTCAACTTGTAATACAAGCTGCTAGCCTGATTGCAATTTTTTCTGTTAAAAATGTCTGATCCTAGGTTAATTTTTAAACCCAGATTAACCATTCCTGTTTTAAAAAAAGATCATCTGAAAAGCAAAAGAAAGGTATCACATTAAAATGAAAAGCAGATTGCAGATGTTTCTGTGAACATGTGTGTTAAGGTCTGGTTATTAAAGTTATTTAGACATACCTCTGCCTGAATTAAGGTGCAAATGAGACCATATGCCAGTGAGAATAGTATGGGTTTTATTTGATAATAAAGATGGGAGAGAGAGAGAAAGTAAGAGAGAGAAATCGAAAAAGGGGTGGGGGCACAGAAAGAGAGTGACAAAGAAAATATCACCACTCTGTGGATCCCAACGATGTTCTGTTGATCATCTCCAACAGGTCTTCTTGGTGGTTAGGGTTGCCCAAGAAATATGGAATCCCATGGATTAATATATGCTCAGGCCAGGTAGGAAAATCCAGGCACCTCCCGCTGGGGCAAGCAGGTTTGCCGTTGTTTTTTGCAGCAGACCCTGGACCTGTTGCATCACTTTACATCGTGTGAAGTCCTGGTGTTGCAAGGCCTCAGGAATGAGTCTGGGGTGCACTTCAGGAGGTCTTTGATGGATTATGATACCCCCTCAGCTGCCTCTGACATGAATGTGCCATAGCTCCCTCAGGGCTGGGAGTTCCACAGCTGAGTCAAGAAGGATGGGTGTTCATTGCCTCTGATCAGAGGTTGTCTTACACACCCGAAACCTCTTTCCCCCCTCCCTCGGTTGGGGATGAAATCTGTGCAAGTCAGCTCTCAGCAAATGGGTCTGTGGGCTGTGGCCTCCCTCACCCCGAACCCAGCCATAGATGATCAGCACAGCTGATGCATAGTCTTGTTTACTTCTCCTTAGACGATTGAACAATAGCATTCCTGTTGTCTAATCTCAGCAGTTTGACTTACAGTCTAAAGTTCTTCAAGAAGGTTTCTGTTGTTGGAGCTTCTCTATACAGGTTTTTGCTATAATAGGCAAAACCTTATATCAATATTTGAAGCATGTACTATTTCAGTGTCTGACAACGTGTTGTTTGTTTGCTGCTGTCATTAACCACATTGGAATTTCAGAGAAGTAATTTGCCTTTTGAAAAATATCTATTGCATCTGGGTGTTGGTTGATGTATCAAAATGTCTGTACCTTATGACTGCTGACATTGATCCACTCTAGCCACTGATACAATGTTTAATTGTCTTTTCTGTGATATTTCCACACCCTTATATTGCTGCAAAAAGAGTAATAGTAATTGTTCTAATATGAATTCCAGAGATATTTAAAATCCACTTTTTAAAATCCAAATGTTTTAGTTCATGCTTTTATGCACTGACTACTTACATGAAATTAAATAAAGCAAAGAATATTTAAAAAATACATTAGATTAAAGTTAAAGAAAAAAAGGTTGTATCTGATTATCTGGTCCTTGGGTGAAGCAGAGTGGAATGAGTTTAAATTGTCAAATATGTCCATCCTATAGTGCAAGAATGGCAAAGGTGGAGTAGGTTATATTGTTGCTATAGGAAATTGTCTTTTACAACTCAAGTCAGGGTGAGTGGAACAAACGCTTAAGGTGAACATGCAGAAGTAGTCCTGAAGTTGTACGCAGTGTAAGACAGTCTTGTACTGTACCTTATGTACAGCTATTAGATGGTATTAATTTTGCTCTCTAGGTGTTCCTTATGATTACAATGGGGCTGTGGAGCTGTAGTAGGCACAAGGGTTGTTACAATTATGGTTGCTTCAAAAAACCTATTTTCTCTGTTTTGTCAATACACCGCGATACAGTTGATGGGACACTGTTAAGCTAATTTTACTTTAGAGTTAAGCTAACTGTCCTGGGGTGACAGTATCATATCACCACTGTCATGTATTCCTATCATCAGTGGACCTTTTTCAGCACGGGACTATGTTCCTGCCCGGAGGGCAATAGAGTTCCTCCCAACAGACTGTACACAAAATAAGGTGACTCCCCTGGGATTCCTTCTTCTTCCCAGCTGCGGTGTGTGCAAAGGGAGCACGGCAGAGAGAAGGAGAGGGTTTTTTTCCTTTGGTTTTATTTTTCCCTTCCCCTTGCCTTTTCGGCCAGATTTTTTTTTGTGTGCCTTTTTCTTCGTGTCTTTGGACCTGTGCCATCACCTGGAACTGAGGAGGGGATCAACATCGGAAGAATATTCGTCTTCACTCCCCCTGCCCTGCCCCGGGCCTAGGGAGGCCTGGTGAAGCTTGGGCAGGGGCCCACAGGAAGCTACCAGATGGAAGGGACTCTCTCTGGGACTAATTCTACTGAGGTTTTCCCTTTTTGGGGATTTATTATCTGATTTATTATCCTCATTTGGGTTTTTTTTTTTTGTCTTTGCTGTGTTTGCATGCATATTGTGTGTGAATAAACAGGAGGTTTTTTCACTTTCTTCCAAGAATTTTCTTTCCAGACCTAATAAGGGGAGGGGCTGGTGAGATCTGCCTTCTGTTTTGGAGGGGTTTCCCTTTGGCTGTTATCTCAAATGATAACACCAACTTTACGAAGAAAATATTTAGGCCAAAATATTGGTCTAAGAAACTCACAAACTACTTGTTGACATTATAATACCATCAGATGAGAAATTCTGATGATAAATAGAATAAAAACTAATGCCCATACTGAGTCATGTCTAAGATGGAAGGGTCTGGTGTTTAATTTTAGTGAGCAGATGAGCCATGAGCAGATACTTAGGAAGATGAAGAAAGGGGCAAGTGTACATGATGCTCTCCTTAGCAATTTTCTAACCTTCAGTTATTTCATATCTGGGGATTCCTTATTCCCTATTATTTTCTTTATTAAGGAATCTCCAAATTATTTCTTTCCATGAATAAATCTTCCAATTAACCTGTACAAGCTTTAGCACAGTACTGCCTCTAATGCAGTCTTAAGAGAAAGAAAAGAATAAGGGAAGCGTAGCATGTTCTAACCATGTATTTTTCCTTTCCACTACAGGTGTTTCTGTACTCTTACAGTCTTATCTCTGTGTTATGAAATAAGTAGGCTGCAGAAGAGCTCTGAAAGTTTTTTGGTTCAGCCTTCATGGTAGATGAGTCCTAATGCATGGTGATAGAAATACAACCCGTAAGTTAGCTCACAAATGACACAGAAGACCACTAGCACTGACTAAATACTTATTAAGAGCTCTTTTCTCTCACTCTGGGTGTTGCAATAGTTAGACACTTTATTTCACCTTAAATAATGAAGAGAAATAAAGCTGATATAAAGTGAAGGTTCTAGGTGGATTTGGCATTAGTTAGGCTGTATCAAATGAGATTAACACAGTAGGTATTCAGTCTTGAACTTAGTACCTAATTTTTAGTACTTATTTTTTATTGGTAAAATGTACACCCTAAAAGAGTTCATGATAATTGTGAACTGAAATTGCTGTTTCCTGCATGATTAATTAATTAATCCTTACATTATTAGTTTTCTGCGGTTCCATTTGATCAGACTTTGTGCAACTAACTTGGGTGCCTGCTTTGAAAAACTTGCTCAACAGTGCACTTGCAGTTTGGCAGGCAGTAACTTCTTGAAAAGAAAGATTTCATTTAATGTGAATGCTCTGGATCAGAGTTTTATTCTGGTGTATGTCAATATACTGTCATATACCATATGGCATTATATACACCATATATCAACAACAGAAGTGAAAAGAAGTTGTAACCCATACTAGCACAAATCCAGCTCAGGCATAGCTTTTTTTTCATATGGTGCCTAGGAATAGTCTTAAAGATATTTTCAGAGAGAATTATCTCTGTAGTGATTTAACAACAAACAAACATCCCCCATCCCCCCTCCCCCCAAGAACTCACAAATAACAGAAGAGAAAAAAACTACCTTCTGGATTTATACAGTTAAACACAAAACATGAATCTTCTCCTGACAAAGAAACATATGCAGAATTACACACCAACAAAGTTTAACCAAGTTAATTAATCAGATAGTCGGACATATTTTATTTAATGCAAACACAAACTTTAATGAATGAAATGCAACTTCCTAGCCTAAATTATTGTGCAGACGGATTTATCTTCACTTTCCTGATAGTGTTAATGTAATTATTATGAAATGACAGTAAGTCTTCTGTTGATTTCTATATGTCAGTGTTTTAGTCAAGGTCTTAACTTAAGAAAATGTGAAAATCTGTATGTTAATGGACTCAGTCCTTCATTTAAACTCCAAACAAAAGCTGCAAATACTTCACAGGGCATTAAAATAATGATAAAGTCATTTTACTCAGGGAAAAAGAAAAAACCTGAACTCCTCCTGTGGAGAACAAGAACCCAGAGGAATTTATGAATAATTTAAAGATCAATTAGTACTCTCCTCTTAGGAGCTTTTACTAATTCTTTACAGACAGAGTGGTTTTTTTCTGTGCAGACAGCAATAATTTCTATATTATTTATGAAAGACAACAAATGATTCTAGCTTTTAAGACATGGAGTGATCATTAATCAGTTGCAGCTGTAAAACACAGTTAAAGACTTGGCTGTTCATCCCATTTTATACCGATTAATTTACCCATAATAATAACTATATCTAGATTTAAGAAAGAAAATCTGCAAATGACTGTATCTATGCATATATGTGAAACCCACTGATTGTGTCTTACTAACTGATACATTTCTGCCTAACAGATAGAAGAGTTCAAGACAATAGTCTTCACTCAAGTAAATTCATCTCTGAAAACATATACTTATATGATGTGACAGACTGGGATTTCTCTATCTTTAAAATGCTGAATTGCTCTTTTGACAGATGCATTAACACAATTTCTGTTTACCTGTTCAGGTTGTACAAGCCTCATGTAGGGCAAGGAGGAATTTTTCTTGCACAAACTGGTGTGAACTGACTTCCTCTACTGCAAGGGTTTGGGAAAATTATATGTGCTCAGAATAATCCAATGGTGCTGCCAAATAGTTAATTCCCATTTTCTTGAAGCAGCATATTCTGACGATTAAGGAGCCTACATATGTGTACAATTTAATATCGGAATGTTAAATTAGCTACAGAGAGATGACTTGGAAGTCCTATCACTAACTTAGTCAAGAAACACCCCAATTCAAAGCCGTTTGCAAGCCAGACTACATATGTTACATTGGAAGACATAATTATAGATGACATGTCTATGTCCTTAAGAGCAGCCTCTGGATTTAGTCCCCAGAAATGTTTAGCTGAGATCATGTGGCCTGCCTGCAGGCTGCCTGGTAAAAGATCCCATTTGCTCTCTATCCACAACAAGTTTTCCGGCTTGCTGGGTGCATGTAGCTGAGTGGTCTTGAGGACAGCTGCAGGTCTTCCTTCAGCAGACCATACACACACAGGGATCCTGGACAATTATGTTTTGAACATTTGTCTAAATTTTGAGGCCTACTACTTGTAGTCCCAACCCATACAGACAAAACCTATTTTATGGATGGGATACACGTTTCTTTTTTCAATATTAAGACTGACATGTTATAAGATGCATAATTAAGAGCTACATACACTAAACTGTTTGAAAAGTGAAGGAGATCTTATTCAGCCATAAGACAATGACATAAGAATAAAAAGTTTTACAGGCTTGAAATACTTACACTGTAGCAGAACTAGGAATAGAGTTTCAGATATTGACATAATATTGTCTTTATGTTTTTAATAGTTTCATGACAGAATTACTTAGCAGAAATATAGAAAAGAAGCATGGTGACTGTGTAATAAGGTAGAATGGTAGTAGTAACTAGATCATCTATTAATGTGCCAAAAACTATGGTTAAATATTTCTTATGTTGTATTTCATTTTGGACTAGGTAATTCATTTTGTGAATACCAGCATGGTGAGATGTCTCCTTTTGTTCTCAGTCCATGACACTCTGGTGCATTTGTGACTTGACTCCCTTTTCTCTATTCTGCTCTGACAGGCACCTAAATGCATGACCCTACAGTGTTCACCTTTATATCTCTCAGTTCTTTTTCTGAAGCTGCCGTCTGACTCCTTTTTCAGTCACAGTTATTTTAAAGTAGCATAGTTTTAGATACGATACATGTAGATTAAATCCTTGTTTGGGTATATAATGCCATTTTATTTTCTAATGCAAAGATTAAAAATTACATCACCATCATTTGTGTCACCCTTGAGAGATTTTCTGTGTAACATATCCATATGTAAAGTATTTGTTAGCATTTTGTAAAAGAGGTTTAACCCCATGACCAAATGAAAAGTATTTAATTTGAAAGACATGTTGTTCATTAGCTCTCATCCTCATTAGCATTTGTCACATTCTCTGGAGGTCAGTAGTTTGTCATTTCACTTCCTGGAAAGTCATTAGCACAAAAAATGTGACAACATTTTTGTTTCTCTAGAACAGCACAAAAGAGAAATTAAATAATTTCTTACATGAATAAAAATGTATAGAAACAGTTTGCAGATCTGAAAACCACCTGCTAATTTAACTAGTAGGTAGGAAGTCTGTGAGCACTGAGTCTGTGATCAATGTATTGCATTCCATTCCATTCCATTCCATTCCATTCCATTCCATTCCATTCCATTCCATTCCGTGGAATTAAAATTTAATTAAAATACTAAAAATTGTAGTTGTTATGAACAATTTTAAGCAGTGTGTTCAAGATGAAATTTCAGATGTTGGCAAAAGTATTTGGAATTTGTGTTAGTCTCAAGTTCCTGTGGATTATTCTTTGTTTAAAATATGTAAGAAGAAATATGAATTGCAAGTGAATCTTCAGTTATAAAAATAGTTTTTCCCCATAGTTCACGCCAAAGTGAATTTTACATTGTATTACAAGAAAAGTTCAATATTTTGTTGCTTGAGAAGATGAATAATTTATTCAAAGCATAACAGGAAGATTGACTAAATGTAGGTCTTATTTTCCTAGTTAGAAATTCTATCAATTAGAGAACAGTAATTTAACTTACTTCTTTTACTGTTCACATACACTGTATAGTTATTCTTTTTCTCAGTTGTATGTTTAGTAGTCTTGCCTAATTCTATAATAATGCATCTACTTTTAAGAGTGCATGTTTCTGAGCCATGTGGCCATGTCAGTGCCTGTGTTTCAGAAGAAAAGAAAACCCCAATCTGTATCTTATATTTCTGTAACTAGACTTAGTTTCTTGCATTCTTATTTGAAGGGTTAAAATAATCAGATGTTCACAGATTGGTGTTTGCTTCATAAGGATATTTTGTTCTATACCTCTATACAGACCAGAGTATCAAGAATTTTAACATTTTCCTTAAGAGTATAAGTACATGTTGTAAATAACAAAAATCAAAGCTGATACAAATCAAAGCTACTTATCTATATTGAATAATCCAATGATACCATTATGTCAAGTATTGTATGTTCTAGCAAGGCCAACAAGCCAATATAAGGTAACGTGTTTTTATGCACACAGCACTACCTGTCTCTGAATAGCTGAGGCTGTAATTTGTTTCTCACATCTATAGAAAAATATATAGTTCCAAGATTCAAAGGTTCATTAAAAAAAGAAGAAAAAACCAAATCAAATTTAGCAGTACTTAACATGGTAGTACTGAAATATAAATTTTATTATGGATATTGGCAAAGGTGCTTTCCCTAAAGACAAATTGTAATTCTGGGGGAAAGAGGAGTTAATAGGGTACAGTCCCCAACTCAAGATCTACACACATCATATTTACCAATCAGGAAATAACCATGACAGAAGATTTTTTTTTTTTGTAATTTGTCTAGCAATCCCATGCCACTTACAAGTATCTTTAACTTTTCCTTTTTCCAAAGTAGTCACATTTATGCATGTGGTGAGGAAATGTTGTTCTCTTTATACCTAGAAACTAGTTGTTTCTGGGTTCCAGTTACATATTAAAATCCACTTTAAATAAAAATAGACCTATGTAGTGAAGCCAAAATGATGATTATTAAACGGCATTTGCAGTGTTTTGGTCAGGAAACGCACAAAAGGGAAACCACAGTTTGTAAACTCTTATTAAAATACAATATTTGGGAAGAGCCCCTTTGTTTTCTGGTTTTTAATGGTGAAAAAAGAAAGACCTGGTTTATGCTTTGTTCTAATAATTTTAGTTTAAATTTTAGAATTGTAATATTTTTCAGACAAGGCAAATATTTCTGTCGGAAAATGTCCATGATCATTATGACATAAAATATTTTAAAAATAATGTATATGTCTCTAAGTGTGATTACTGTTATGGCTTAAATCTTATTGCACATTCAATACTTGTGTTTTAACTTTATCAGAACTTAAAGCCTGAATTTATTTTAGTGATTGTTTTTATTTTATTTATAGTTTTTTTATCAGTAAAATTCTTAAAACATTTTGTTGAGAAAAATTGCTGGAATGATTCAGAAGGTACCGATGTTACTGTAAAAGAAGTTTTGTGTAATATAGAATTCTATTACTTTGAGCAAAGGTCTCACTTGTATTACGAGGACGGACAACGGAAGGAAGAGCAATGTCTGTTTAAATTTTAACACTGACGATTCAAATCACTAACATGAGCAATTGCACATCTTACTGATAATTCAGGTAGTGTTTTTTATTTTTGGGAAAGCAACATATTATACATCAAAGTGTATATGAGAGGTCTTACATCTTTTAGAGATCATATTTGAAAGAATTTATTTGTCAGTTTTATTGTTCACAATTGCATTATATTTCATATATTTTTGCTTTCTGAAGCAGTTTATTACATCCTTGGTCAGCATTTCTGAGCAACATGAATGCTGTATAAATAAATCCAGTGCAATGACATCTAATGGATGTTGTAGTCCTACTATAGATAACCTTTGAGTTAGACATCATATTTGCAGTCTCAGAGGAACTAATTCTATTTCAACCTTTGTTATTAAATTTGTTTAGATCAGTAATGTTACGGGAAGAAAGTTAAAAAAAATGGATACATTTTGTTAATAATTTACTTGTTTTCTGAAAGTCCTTTTTGATTTTGTCCCAGTTTTTGGCTACAGTGGGAGAAGATTTGGAATTTTTCATCAAAATAACTCTCAAAAATATTTTTGCAACTTTGCAGGATACACTAAATCAGTTGGAACTGGGAAGACTTAAAACTGTAACTTGTATAGCTGTGGCTACCAGTGTAACACAACAAAGCAATAATTATTAAAAAAGAAAAAAACCAAAACCATACACCTAAAGCCCCCAAATAAACAATTAATCAAGAGGATATAGAATTATTTAACATTTCTGGTTACCCCTTAATACACTGTTTCAACTTTTAGCTAATAACAGTAAAAAGGTAGTAAGATGTGATCTAAATGGAACAGCTTTCCCTGCTATACCCTCCACCTGGCTGCAGCTTCTTATCCCTTCACAGCCTTGAATATCTCCATGCTCTTCAGTGCTGATCCTGAACAAGCAGACAACAGTATCAATTTTCACATAGATTGTGACAAAACACCATTAAGTCCTTAGACTGTGATGGGCAGGCATGCCTTGAATGAAATTTGTTCTGGAAAACTTAACAGCCACCTCATGGCTGATTAAGGAACAACAACATAATCCATTTATTTGCTGAAAGATACTAGTGCTGACAAAAATCCTTGAGGTGGGTTTAAATCAGGCATATCAGACTACCATTAAGTATATATGCTATTTCCTGGAAAAAAAAATAAGACAACTGAACTAGTAAACATGAAATATTGAGGAAGGTCCTATGACAGGAAAGCTCAAGGACAGCCAGTCAGAAAGCTCAGCAATCTGTTCCTTCTCAAACACCCCCTCACTGGACATGATAATGGAATTATCAAAACTTTCTCCCAGCCACAGGATGACACTATGCTGCGCAGAAAAGCCTTAGAAACAGAATCATGTGCAATAAATTACAAAAACATGGCTGTAATCAGGATGAAAGAAAAAAGTAGTCTCCAAGTCAGACTGTCAAAGATCTGAACTAGGGCGACTTTCAGCCTGGGCCAGAGCAGTGGCTTCTGCATTCTCATGAAAGCAAAAAATGGAGTTTTGTAGAAAAAATAAAAAATTTAGGAGAATGTTGCTAGCTGGAGAAGTGCCCTTGGGAATCTGCTTTCACAAACGTGTGCCCTTTTGCTCATTGCCTTCCACACAACACAGAGCTGCTGACTTTTGCAGCTAGGGATTTCCCATCAATTTTATAGGCTTGTCATAGAGATGACATGGCATTTTCCTTCCCAGAGAGCAGGGAACTGTCTTCTCAGTGTTACAGTACTAGGAGACCTGGACATTGGTAGGCATGCACATCCTTAGTGCTGTCTCCCTATCACAAATGTATTATTTCACTCCAAAGGGTCTTACAAACAGTCCTACCGTTATTGTTAGCCTGTAAATAATGGTACTCCCTGTGTTTGCCTATTTTGCCTGGAATTTCATGAGTTGTAGTCATATATTTATGAAGTAGTGGGTGTCTTTTGTGAGAGATAAAAAACAAGGAGTAAACAAGATTTCTGTGTACTTTCTTCAGACTCAATGCAAGAAGTGGCAGACTGCTTTCCAAGGATGCTGAGACAGTAAGTGATTTAAATGCTAAGCAGCAAAAATTGTCAAGAACATTTCATGCAGGTTGACTGGCTTTGAATTGTAATGTTTCATTTAACTTGTTTCATTACATAACTGCATTGGGAGCATATTTTAGTTCGAACCTCTCTTGCATTTTATCACTCACTCTCTAAATTTTTTCCATAGGAACTTTAGTCAAGGTGAGATATTTGTGCTGGGTAAAATGATAAGGAGGTCAGAAAAATGTCAGTCTTCAAAAGATATGTTCATTGTATACTTCCTGAAATGAAATTATGTTTTCTTATTAAACATTACTAATTTTAACAGAGAATTTTCTTCACAGAAAGTGAGTTTCCTGACTCAGAATATCTGATTTTCTGAGCACAAACCTTAGGTGAATGGAAAATATCAGAAACAGCATATTTCTTTAAAGTCAATAAATTGTCCATTAAATGTTCTATTTTTGATGGAAAAGTAATTGTTTGATGTTTCCTTGTGCAGTTTAGGAAGGCTTATAGTTCTGCTGCATTTTCACCTTCACAAAGGAGGAAAATGTCTTCTAGTGACATGTCAGGTTTGCAGCCCTTTATTATTAATTCACTTTATGTTCAGGCAACATCTTCCACTCGCTTTATTGCAAAATTCTCCTTAGTATATATGAGGTTTAAACATCTCTTTCTGGAACAGATAAAAATGTAATTAAATTCTGATACGATCCACTGTTGGAGATGGAGCACTAAAATAAACATTCTTAGATTTAAGTCTGGTGTTGCCAAGTTTAGTGTAAATTTCATGATTTAACAATCTGAAAACCACCTTTCTTTTAATTTTATCCTAAACTAAGAGCTAAACATTAATTTCTTCTTATTTATCTTCAGTATTTATATCTTTCTTGATAACTAAATTTACATTTTAAACATTTGGCTGTGTGTTTTTTCTCTTATGACAACATTACTCCAAAAATTTTGACTTTAGAAATGTTATATATACCATTAGCCCAAATTGTATGAGCCGATAGCAACTGTTGTAGCAGTTGCCATTTACTGGTTCAGATCTAACAAAATCCAGTCATTATAAAAGTTATTATGTTACAATTCTAGTAAAATATTGTATTATTCCTGTTTTTCTTAACACTCTTCTGTGAATTTCTGAAACTCTCATTTATAATTCTATCTAAGAAAATGATCCTTTGTATGACAGGAATCCTTGATGGCCTCCCATGTGGATGATGAAAGGAAAAATTCAAGAAAAAGGTTGAAAACTTCTGATAAAACAAATTTCATCTGGAAATGCCAAAAATCTGGAATTAATGGAGAAAAATAATAAAACATTTTGATTTTTTTTCTCATGTTAGGGAGAAATATAACACTTCAAAAATAGAAAATATTTTTTCTCCGTTTCAAAATTTCTAAATGTATTACAGTAACACATATACTTGCAAATTAGATATTTATATACTTCAGTGAATCTTAAAGTCTAAATACAAATTTTTATATGGGAGCTTGTTGTTCAATACCTTACAGGAGCTAGTGGAGATCTAAGAGCTGATTCAACTGCACATTGAGAGTGTTTTGAGATCCCTATGGGAGTCCTGTCTGGCCTGCAGCTTTTGCTGTAGGGCATTGCTCCTGTGTCATCTCTCAATTGCCTTGTGAGCATAGTTTAGATGCCATAAGACATTTAAAATTACACCAGATCCTTATGCTAGCACTTGCTTATTATTTAGCTCTTGTAGCACTACTGAGGAGATGAGGGAAAAAAAGCTTTGGTGCCAGATGCTTGATGAACTTTCTTCTTTGTTTTCTTCTGTTTCTTCTTTTTCAGTAGCATGCCTTCTATTTCTCTGGCTCCTTGTGCAGTTCAAAAATTTAATGTCACACAGTGGAACTTAACATGCACCTGGTAAACATAGCTAAATGTGAAATGTTAATAGTCTTAGTCTTCAAACATCAGTTAGTCAACTGAATGAATAAATAGATGCTATTCAGGTAGAAAAGTGAGTCTTGATTTGTAGTGATGCCATTTATTTGACCCCGGAGAAGAGAATTTATGAATAATTCCTTGTCTGTATTATCTATCAAGACTTATTGAGCAGGGAATACCAAAATTTTGAAAAAATAAACAATAATAAATTCTCCTTTTATGCCACTAATTAATGAATATGGAAAATTTGCGTCAGATTCTGTAGTGCTCATCCTCACTGTGTGTGAGAAATGTAAGAAATACCCTCCAGCATTTGGTTTGCTTTCTTTGGTACTATTCAGGTCTCCTGAAATGTTGACAAATTTTCCATCTGGCTCCATATGGAAATGTGTATACCTTACATGCTGGGTAAGAGAGAATGACAAAGCAGCAGTGAAAAGACTCTACCAAAGGCAGTTGTCATCAAACTATCCCTGTAGAACATTGCTGTAAATTTCAAAGTTGTCATAATGTTTATCACTGTATGAGAGTGTAGCTTGCCTGTCATCTTGGAAAAGCTGAATCAGAGTAAGGAGACCAAGGACATGAGGATATGAATAGATGAAGAAAATATTTCTTATATAGTTATACAGTTTCCCGTGGTTTTCATTTGTCATAATCACATTGGTTCAGTTACTTTACAAAAAAAAAAAAAAA
>VZRZ01003275.1:1114034-1169509 GCA_013398175.1 Climacteris rufus
AAAAAAAAAAAGTCTTGCCAATAAGTTTTTTGCTAGACTAAATGTCCTTTATCTTCCTGGAAGGATGTAATCAGCAATACTTTCATTCTCCTCTGGATAACTCTTGCAATGCCCCACCCATATCACATACAAGGACATTTCTGTTTTATTTTTTTCATTAATTACTGTCCTATTTTTTACATAAATTGTGAAGTTTAGAATCATCAATGGCTAGTTTCAGTCCTCTTTTTCCTCTTGAAGACAAGGAAAACAGGAGGTATATTTCCAATATCAGATTTTAGCTGGTGTTCCTGTATTCCTACTAATACAATATGCTTCCTTCTCATGCTACCAAGTGACCACATCTTCAGCCACAGGTAGGTGGCTCTGTAGGAAGCCAAAGGCCAAAGCTACAATTTCTATTAAGTGATGTCCCAGAAACATTTATTCACATGAGCAATATTCATGATGGTGGGTGCAAAGCATAAAACATTGGCTCTGTTTCCTTTTAACAGGCATTATGTTTTGGTTTAGAGAGTAAAATTTGGACTTTTAATGAATAAAGCTCTTTTTTATATTACATAATCATCCAAAATCTTCATTCTCAAAGAATGTTTGTACCTTTTTTTCTGCAAAGATCAAGCCAATAAACAGATTAAATTAGAAATCCTTCCAATGAGCTCTTGGTTGATTTGCAATTAGCATGTGTCACACTTCAGTAATGTAAGTTCAAACCTTTTACTCTAATTAGAATAATATAATAAGATATTATGTTTTTCAATATGATGTGTTTTACTTTTCTTGCAATGAGGCACATCTGACACTGAGCATTACAATGAAAAAGAATTTGGTATTAAAATAATATAAAAACAAAATAAACCATATATAAAAAACAAGCCTTCCATAATCAAAATAATGCCACAAATTGAATAATATAATATTGTAGCTAATGTATCATACTCTGACATGCCAGTAGTGTTAATGCTTAATATGAAATGACGTGATGTCTAATACAGAATAAAAACAAGTTTTAAAATGCTGGAATTTCCTGTGCACCAGAAAATTTGACTGCTGTCTGGCTCTAAAGACAGACTAATGGTAAGGTCGTGAAGAAAAACTGAAAAATATAAGGAGGGGAAAGTTTGAAGAAAAAGACAAGATGGTGTGACTCACGCTTTGGGGTTCAGTGAGATTCATCCCCATCAGAAATTTATAACCTTTGATAACTCTTTCAGTGTTGACTTCTCTGCACTGAGCATGCACTGGACATAACAGTGCCAGCCTGGTGCTGTAAGCGACAGGAGCAAGGAGCATGAACTGGCTCAGGAACATTTCATGCCTGCACAGTGGCTAAAAGACATTAGAACCTACCCTGAGACAAATACTTCTGTGTTCATTATCATAACCTGCTGAGAGCTCAGAATAGGGGCTGTGTAAATGTGACCAAACAAAAAACAAAACAAAACAAAACAAAACAAAACAAAAAAAAAACAAAAACAAAAAATAAAACCAAAAAACCACAAACAAACAAAAAAACAAAACAAAAACAAAAACAAAATTCTAATTTTTGCCAGACTGTCTTTACTGGTATGGTAGAAAAACAAAGAAAAATAAAGGTTTATTGTAAGACCCAGGAGTAGCAAAATAAATTTGGATAGCCAGTTTGTAAATTCATCTCTAGAGATGTGCATATGAATGATGGAGAGCTGAAGGGAAATTCTTCTTTAAAATAAAAGGGAAATGGAATTTAACACAATATTCTGATCAGTGAAAGAGGGGTCCATGGACAGCTATGCTTTTCATGTGTTTGTTCATTTGAACATTTTTCCTATTCACAGTAACGTTGTTCTGGAAACAAGATGCACAAAATCTCTGCTGTTGATAATCTCAGTTTAAAAATGAGGAATTCACATTTACTTCCTAAATTATCAGTTAGACCTGGTACATAATTTGTTTCAACTAATTTGTATTAAATTGAGATTCTCTGCCAGTTCTACAATATGTAACTCAAGGACTTTTGTGTAGCCTGTAGGAAATAAAAATTAAAATTGATTCTTCTTTTTTTCTGTTTATTTTATAAAACGAGTATTTCTTTCAGCATCTTCAATTTTGGACTGCCCTACATTGCTGTATAATTTAGGAGCACTCAGTGGAGCACTATGTTGTGCTAGATCAGGAAGATTTAGAATAATGCATTTTCCAACAGACTTGGAGCATTTTCCAACAGCCAATGAAGGCTGCCATTTTGGAGTTCTGAAGAGTCTAGGGAAAATTTGAAAATTGTAAAGATATTTTAAATCAATTTGAATTTTATAAATATCCTAGGTCCATCAGGATGAAGCTGCCATTCTGTGTCTCAAATTAATAAGAAAATTTCCCCTTAAAACTGGTATATGTATACTGATTAGTCTCTTTGGGTTACAGATAAATGATTTCTCAAAAACTCAACTTTTAAAAAATCCCATTTATTTAACAAAGTATTTCACCACACGATCAACAGGTAATTGAAAGGAAAAGACAGATGGCCATGATTTCTGGATGTTAAGGATATTTTCTCTCTCTTACCAACAATATCTGTTTTCGCCCCATGACAACAAGATCTGGTACAAGCAGCTAATGTTCATTTGAAGGAAATGTGTTTATATAAAGGTTGAATTTCACCCAATAGTATCTATTTTGATGGGAGTTTTGAACTTAATTAAAAACCATTTGACTAGTATCTTAATTATGTTTGTCAAAATTCAAACAAAGAACTAAGAGCATTCTTACATATACTGGCTTTTATACTGCAGCTCTTAGAATCTAAAAGAAGTATTAAAATAGCTGCTTTTATTCACAAAATTATAGATTGTAAATAAAATTGTGATGGAAATATTTGAACAATATATTTATATTAGTATTATAAACCATTAAGCACCTAATTTTTGAAGCAATGCTTGTTCATATATTATTAGGCTTTGCAGATTTTTGTTATAGCATCAGGAACAAAGTAATTAATAGCAACAAGAACTATACAACAACAACAAAATACTGTAAGAAATAGTATAAAGTATACTTTAAAATTTTAGGATGTATATATTTGTCATGCAGCAAAGCTTGCTTGCATAGTGACCATTAAATATTTCTAGTTTACTAGTGTTCATTGTGACTAGTTCGGCTCAAAGAGGCGGAAAATCTCTGCCTCAGAGAATGGAAACTTATATATATAAGGTTGAGATTATTTAAGAACTTATTTTCTGTATAAGACTTCTTTTACTGGAAGATACAGGCAGTATTACAAATTATGATGCCCACAGAGTATAATTCAGAGGAAGATAATTCCCAGCTTTTGTGTTTCATCCAATTGATCCTCTATAATTTTTTTCCAAGAAGGTGAAGATTTACAACACATTTAGGCTTCAGAATCATTATTACCTGCCTCTGCATAACATTTGATTAAGAAAGTCTTTACATGCTCATCATTAAAATGAATTCCTCCTTAATTAATTCTAAACTTTTTTCTGATTTTGTTAAAGTTACAGATTCAAGTTGCATGTTAATTTTCTTTGTCCTTCTTAAGAATCTGTTATAATCAAAATTTGATTTAAAAAAAATAATTATTTGAATTTATTAACTGGCATGGTCCAGTCAAAAATGCTTTGGAAGAGAGAAATTGTTTACTTGTTCCTTTGGCTAATTTTTATTTACATTTAGAACTGTCTTAAGTGTTTCTTTTTTAAAAAAAAGTTTGAACTAATACATTCAATTATAAATTCTTTAGAGTAGAGGAAGTTCAGATTATGTGTTTAATAATAGGACAAATATTCCAAATAACGTGTAGCATTTATAAGTTTGTCTCATATTTCTTCAGATTATTTCAATTGTTATTCTCATACATGCAGAAAATGAATCTGCTTCTTGAGTTCTGTTACTCCTACTCTGTGTATTCATTTTAAATGACATCTAATTCTGCCTTCAAAGTGGTAACTTTTTATTGCCTACATGCACAGATTTTCAAAATCTCAATTGCCTGAATTTTAGCAAAACAGAACATTTACCTTTCAGTATGAAAAGTGAACATTTTGACCTGTATCACTGTAGTTTTCTTACTTGCTTTTCTTAAATCACTTCCAAAGAGCTTTAATTTTGGTATAGTTTCAGAAATTTGGGTGGTGATTCCTTATGATTCCATAGAATTTTGTAAAAATAATTCCCTTCAAATTTCTATTGGTTTTACTCCCAGTAGTAGTAAATGAAATTATGCATTAATGCCATAGGTATTAATGGCAACCTTTTTATGCACAGCTTCTATAGCTGAGTCACTCTCATGGCTGATGCTTTTCTACTGTTTCAAGTTTCTGCAGTGCTCTGTTAGGTTTATTTTCTTCTAACATAGCTCTGCAGTGTCAATATTACCAAAAAATTCTGTAGAAATAAAATACATTCAACATACATAATCCTATTGTTTTTTGATACACATCTGTCTTCACACATTTATAATGGTATTATACTAGACATAAATCCAGTTAAAGGAATCCAGTATGGTGTTTTGAGTTATAAATTACTAAAATAATTTCCGAGGCAAAACATTACATTTAAGAGCATTCTTTATTAAGATGTTTAACAAAAAATAGATAGAAGAACTGTTAAATTGATGTTTTTTCAGTTAGCGTGAGGGGAAAAAACATACTTTAAAAAGAAGTTTTTAAAATAAAAGTAGTGTAGACCAACATCTAAATTGTTTACCTTCATAAACATTTTTTGAAAGAATCTTCCTAAACCTGCTGTGATATTTCTCCCTCAAAAAAAAAGGGACAATTAAACTGTAGAGAGAATTGTACACTTAAATGATCCCTAGAGACTTCGACTGAAGAAGAGGCAGAAGCATTCAGTAGCTCAGGGATGTGCAGAATGACTAAGGTCTCTGTAGGTTTTGTGTCTGCCCTGTGAAGAAAATCAGGTTAATCTAGATATCAAAAGGCATTTCAAAAGTTCTAAGAAGAGCACTACATAAAGAATTGTCCATAACTAGGAAGTTATAGATAGAAAGATTTTGATGAAATTTAAGTTGCCAGAATATATCAAAACAGAAAAATAGTGACTGATCTGCTGGAAAAAAACCAAGCTAGAATATATTTACTTTCCAATCCTAGTCAGTCAAGAAGGCATGTAGTTCTAAGACTTATTTCCTCTTATCAACATTTATTTACATTAACAAGTTTTAGGTACTTAAATGATTGTGTATGAGGAAGTATTGCTTTCACAGAACAAAAAATTATTACATTACAGTAAAAGTCAGTGGTTTCAAATTTAAATATGGATTATGTGACCACATTTAAACTGAACTGTACCAGCACTGTGAGTCCTTTGATTTGGGCATCTGATTTCCTCAGGAACATATACTGTATGCTCACACTGTGCTTGAGGGCACCATGTCTGCATGCTCCTCTCTGCTTACTGTGATTTTTTCGATATTGAGGAATATATTGACTGATCGATGTTAGAGACAAAGCTGTCCTCCAGTATCTGTGAAAATTGGTGTTCTATAAGCTGTGATACAAATGTTTGTAATTGACTTGTAATAAGTTTTTTCTAAAGGAGAGAAGCTTTTTTCAGTGCTCTAGTCATTTGAACCTATGGTTCTTGTTTCATCTCTCTGTGCATTTAAACACTTCTGCTGTGCTTTTTTTGACCCCTCAAAGACTCGTAATATTTCATTTGGTACAAATAATGACTTTGGGATCCTTTGGATGGGTTTAAATACTTTAAAAATTTGGTTTATATCATTTTGTATCACTTTGGAAGTCCAGACAAGTATTTTTGATCTCTTTACTTACCTGTTTAATTGTGGTGTAAGAGAAGTAAAAGAGAAAATGAAAGAAAAAAATTAGCTGCAAACACATTTTTTTTTGCTAGAGCATCTATCTTACATTTTACAGAATTCAAATTGAAGAGGCATAATATCCTTCATAATTGCTTCAGGTGACAGTAAATCTATTCTGATACCTAGCAATTGGTAATCAGCAGTAATTATTTTCATTACAGCAAGATCTGTGTTGATCGCATGTGCAGTTGAAACTCAGCAGCAAAGCTGACAGGGAAAGTGAGTGAAAATGCAATGACTTTTAGACTATTCCTATGAAAATTGGTTTGGGTGGATAAATATGACAGAAAGTGAAAGAGGCAATACTTTAACAGAAGCAGAAAGCACAAAATTAGATATAGACACAATAATGTGAGAAGATCCACCAGAAGAGGGAAAGGGGAAAGGGGATAAGAAGGAGATGACAGAAACTAGAAACTGGAGAAGAAATATGGAAACTATAGTGGGAATATAAGTCAGATATAAGAAAGGAAAATATGTAAGAAAGAGGAAGAATATATGCTTTGCTAATTCCTCCATACAGACGATCCTCAGTGAGTGGTCTCTACATTCGGCACCAAATGTCAATGCTGCAATGGGTACAGCAGACCCAGCATTCTTTGTCTTTTACACTCAGCACTCTGCAGGCAGAAGTCACCTAAAAGTCTTATCTGCATTTGTTGCAGTCTGCTTCCTGTCTACCCTGCAGTATTTGCATGGACACAAAGACCATCAGCTCTTTGATGATCCCCCCTGTCTTCATGATCTGTGGGAGATCTACTCTGTCTCAAAGCAGTCTTTGTCTCCATTCCATAGGATTCTTCTTGATACTTCAGTTTCAAATTGCCTCAGCCATGACAATGATTAGTCATTGCCAGCAAGAAGGTGGAGGTGTTTGGATTGGAAAATGTGTCTGGGTGATGTGATTCACATTCACCTTCAGAAATGGTTTTCTTTCTTTTGGACTGTCCTGATTATTTCTTTTTTATTCCTTAAGCTATCGTCATGGCAAATGCTACAGACATCAGGAATCCCAAAGGAAGGTTGTTTCCCTTTTACAATGTAATAAGTTTTCTTGTTTAGAAAACACCACCAATTGTGTTGAGAACAGAATGTTTATCTTTCTTTATCAGTTTCCCAGAGTACATGATGTGTAGACATATATCTTGGGTACCCAATTCACACATAGAGATGTGTTCTTAGCGTCCACTTACCAAATGTCACAGAAATTTGTCCCTCACATTGTAGTTTGCAATGCTGAAGCAGGATATGAGCAAATTCTGTCCAGAACATCTCCAGTACTGACAAATGCACATTGATAAATATAGTAAATTCATTTTATTTATTAAAGGCCAGAATTAAATGTATACTGGGATTGTCAAGAATAATAAATACTGTGTTGATATAAATATTAATATAAAATTCAAAAATACAATGATTAAATAGTCTCCACATATCACAAACCAGCTGACCTTAGCCATTCTAACAAATAAAATTTATGGGTTTCAGTAATTCACAGAAGTCACTTAGACTGCTGTAGACAACATATATATATATATATTATATCTTTAATAGAGGTAAATGTGATAAGCAAAGGACTTTCTATCATTGTCATTATTAATATAGAGCAGTGAGAAAGTGTAGACATGCTCTTAATCAACCGCTTGATGCTTTTGACACATTTCAATTTGTGCTCAGTGAGTTTGACAGTTCAGCTCTAGACAAGTGGTTCCCAAAGTAATGTATATTTCTGCTTTTTCATACAACATACAGCTTCTTGTATTTGGTGCTTATATGACTGCAGGAGAGATTCCAGCAAAGATTTTAAGGGTCTTTTGGTGCTATCTGTAAGAAGTAGGAAGAATAAAATGTTTGAATGACCTACCAACAGAAATAGCAGAGAAGGGTCCATTTCATTGATTTTTATTCACAAGAAAAAAAATGTAATTTTTTCTGTGATCCTTGCTTTTCTAGCATCCAAGCCTTTTGTATGTGAAATAAATACAATAGTGATATCTAGTGGTCCATTAATAACCTATATTTTTTGCCTCTTTTTCAGAAAAAAAAATTTAATAAACATAATTTGAAGATTTCACAGGCTTTTTGAAGGCTGGTCCATGATTATAAATTGACTTTTAGTAAAGTCTGTCTAGAGAGGCATGGTTTGACTGTAAGTTGCTGGCCAGACGGAAATTCTTGGCCAGACGGAAGTCCTTTTGAAGGCAGTAAGTTTTTGGATGCATTCAAATACTCCAACATACAATTTGGCAGTCAGAGACCCTTGACTGAGAAATTTTTGTGCTCAACATCTTGTTCCTGGGTTTCTGTTGCTACAAAATAGGTAACAAAGATTTTGACTACGTTTTTAGTAGGTCACTAAAATGAACAAAACCAGACCCTGAGTAATTATCTGTCCCTATTCATAGTTCTATACCTAAGGGTCAGCTGTACCTTTTCCTGACATGTTTGTTTAACGCACCAAAACACAGAAGTAAGAAGATGCTGTTGCTGAGAGCATCAATGGGAGAAATTAATCTGGTTCATAAACTGATGATAAGAAATATAATCCCACTGGAGAGGACTTAAAAAGAGGGTAAAGTGGGGTCTTCTTTGCACTGATAAGAAAAAAAAGATATATAAGATGCATATTTATTTGTTTATCCTATTAAACAGGTAAAAATAAAAATGTGTTCAAGTAAAATAAGGGAAGTAACACTAGCATGAAAGTAAAAGAGACAAATCAGGTTTAGGTTCCTAGTATTTTTGATTATTAGAGGGAATAACAAAAGAGCTCATTGAGAAGTAATAAGTCAATAGAGATGATTATGACTAAAATTCAGAGAAAAAAATCACAGGACTCTTTTCACAAGAATGTTTTTCTTTGTTGATTTCAGCATAGTGGCAGTGTAAAACTAGATTTGTATAATGCAGCATCAGCTAAATTACCTTGAAACCAAAAGCAGTTATCTGTTTCCCATGAAAGACTATGCAAAAGTATGCATAAGCGAAGGGATTCTGGTATTATCCTGCACCGTTGAAATAGGCATTCAAATGTTTGGAGACTTTGGTGTTTACTTTGCATTATCTAACTTGCCCTGTTTTTCTGTCATTAGTTTATTTGCCATTATGTTTCATTCTCTTCACTCTCCTTTATCTTATTATGGATGAATGAAAGACTAAAGCAACTTGAAAGTCCAAGTTTTATGGTAACTAATTAGAACAATTGTTACTAGTAACAAAGGCTTCCTTCAGCGAATGTGTATGTCAGCATCACCAGGGACAGACTATCTTCTCTGTTTTACTCCCAGTAACAAAGTAAATTGTTGAAGGTCCTTTGTAAAGATGAAGGGAAAATCCTTATAAGTCTTAGGAGGCTTGTGAAAATTTTATACTCAAATAACCTGGATCCCAGTATGATTCTGGCATATAATTTCCTATGCTTTGCTTCAACTATTACAGATCCTGTCACAAGATTAACTCAATCTCTGTTTACATGTGTGATAGTAAAAAATTAGTGAGAGAGGACTCTCTTGATGCTTATTCATTTTTCCAGAGTGCAGACAGAAAAAAAACAACCCTCTTGCAACCCTAAATTAATACCTCAGTATCCAAAGAATAGATATTAACCATAATACTGCACATTCATCTGATTAAAATAACTCAGAAAAAAGATTAATATAAGGGATTTGTATGACGTAGTCAGTCCTATACCTTACATTTTATTACAGAGTAAAAGTAGCTTTGAGAGTCTGGGTGTTTTCATTTCAATACAATTTCTCTAAGTCTATTCGTTTAAGGTCAATCCATCTCTCAAGGCCTATTCCAAAAAAAAAAAAAAAAAAAAAAAAGGAAGCAGTGAGGCCTAACTGAAAAGGTAATGGCTCAGAGGTTTTTTTTCTGAATCCATACTCCAAGATGAATTTAAATCACACAGAAGGAGTCATTTAGAAGTAAAAGTTTTGAGTCAGACAGATCAGACCAAGGGTTTTCTGATTTATTTTTAGTTCAGCATTTTTAGGACTTAATTGTTAGACGTTTCTAAAGAAAATGAAGTGTCTGTACTCATGTCATTATGGCCGGTAACTGTAGCATTGCACATAGCAAGATGTACCTTGCTATTTCCAATTTTAGGAAAAGAAACCCCACCAAGATATGGCCAAAGCTTGGCCATATCATTTATTGTAGAATATCTACCACACACTAAATTTGCTCCTAAAAATCAATGAAATTTCATTTTAGAACAGTAATAGGGGAAATAAATCGTTTTTCCATGCTCAGTCATTATTTTAAATAACTCAGTTACTATACTGAAAATTTAAATCTGGTTTATGAACGGTTGTATGCAGAAAACTATGTAAATGTGGCTAAGTTGCAAACCTTTAAATCTCATATTTCTCAAAACTGAACATGCCTCTAAATGTCATATTGCTCAAAATTGAACATACAGAGTACTTTCGCCACACAGGGGGTGTCGCTGACGCTGGGTTCCGACCCGAGGTCAAACAGTTGCGTTCGCTTGCCCCGCGCATGCTGGGGAAGGGAGAAGCTGCCATGAAGCGATGTCCCCAAAAGGGCGGGGTTCCAGCTATGGCTGCCGGCCCCTCTGATATGTGGGTCATCCCAGTCTGGTGTTCTCAGGCGGCCAGCAAGGAAAGACTTTGAGAAGGACGTTTGTTTGGATTCTCCAGGTTTTATTTGCTGGAAGAAGCAGGGGGAGAAGCGATGAGAAGCAGCAGGAAGGCAGGAGCAGTAGGAAGGCAGGAACAGCAGGAAGCAGCAGCTTGCAGCTGAGTTCCAGGTGCGGGGGGAAGGGCCCGGGGGTTTGGGATCAGCAGCGCGGGGGTCCAGGGGTTCGGGAGTGGCAGTGTGGGGGTGCAGCGAAGCAGAGCGAATCCAGGGAGAAAGGTGCGGGGACAGGGTACAGCGGGATTTTAAAGGGAAAAAAGCGGTAAAAGCAGCCAACGGGGGTACAGAGATTATAATAGAATCAATAAAAGCCCAGAGAGATGCAAACTTTCCAGACTAACTCCAAATATAGGACATTAAGTAATAATCAAACTAACCAATAATAGCAAACATGCAAACATTAACTGAGAGGGATCATGGGGTGAACCTGAAGTGTCACCCTAACCGGACTAGGAGTTCTTAGGGGTGGTGTGCTGAGCCCCATTCCACCAACGCCGAGGTTTGGCTGCTGTGGCCTCAGCTCTGCACACCACCACAGAGTACAGAATTCATCCTTCTGCATCTTCGCTCAACTGACCCATGTGTTCCTACAAAGAATAACTACTTTTTTCTTTAGCAGCTGTAAGGCGTCGACCCTTCATGATAGGCTGGTGCCTGCTGAAGTCACTCTGTTCCTCTCCTCCTCTTCTGGATAGGTGAGAGAAAACATCACAAAAGGCTTGTGGGTCAAGGGAAGGATAGGGAGAGATCACTCACCAATTGCCATCGTGGACAAAGCAGACCTGACTTGGGGAAAATGAATTGATTTATTACCAATCAAATCAGAGTAGGATGACAAGAAATAAAAGCAAACCTTAAAAACCTTCCCCACAGAAACACTTCCTCCTGAGCTTAACTTTACTTTCCATTTTCTCTTTCTCATCCCCATCAGTGTCACAGGAGGGCAGGGAGTGGGGGCTGCAGTCAGTTCTTTACATGCTGTTGTCGCAGTAACGACACAAAAGGAAGAGCCAGAGACACCTGTTACCAGGATCAGAGAGAAGGAAGGAAGGGGGGCAAGACCCGCCTTCTTTATTTTTTATATACATTTGGAAATCACTATTCATTGGAGGAAATCAGTTCTTCCTCCCTCACAGTGGTCAAAGGAAATGTCCATCAAAGTTCTGTGTCCATGAGAAAGGAATGCAGTAATAAGATAGTTACAATAACATAGCCATGTTTACAGAGAAGACTGTGAGAAACTAGCTACAGAAAAATGAAAACATCCAGGACTGCAAAAATCAGGGCAACATGCTGTCACTGCCATTTCTTCCTTAACAGGAATACTCCTCACACTCCGTCCCTATAGCGTGGGGTTCCTACTGTGGGAGACAGTGCTCCACAAACTTCTTCAAGGTGACTCCCTCCCATAGGCTGCACTTCTTCATGAACTGTTCCATTGTGGGTCCCTTCCACAGGGGGCAGTCCCTTGGGAACAGGCTGCTCCAGCATGAGTATCCCATGGGGTCACAAGTCCTGCCAGCAAACCTGCTCCATGGGGGTTCTTTTCTCCATGGGTCCATAGGTCCTACTAGGTGCCTATTCCAGCATGGCCTTCCTATGGGGTCACAGTCTCCTTTTGGCACTCACCTGCTCTGTTGTGGGACTTCTCCATGGGTGGCAGGTGGATCTCTGCTCCACCATGTACCTCCATGGGCTCCAGTGGCACAGCTGCCTCACTGTGGTCTGCACCACAGGCTGCAGGGGTGTGCTGGTTTTCCAGGGTCTGGTTTTTTGGGAGTGGGGGGGACACAAAGATGGGTCCTGTAAAAAGCTGCTAGAAGCTTCCACAGCTGTCCAGCAGAGCCAATCCCTGATAGCTCTGAAGGTGGTTGTGCTACTAGCCGCAGCTGGGCCAATTAGAGATGGAGGTAATGCCTCTCTGCCAACATATTTAAGAAGTATTCAAAAAAAAGTAAGCACACACAGCTGTAGTTTTAATTAGATGAGGAGGAGGAGTAAGAACATGTAGGAGAAGCAGCAAATATGGACATCAAGGTCAGCCAAGGAGAAAGAGGAGGGAGGAGCTTCAAACACGAAAGCTAAGACATCGTGGCAGCCTGTAATCTGTGGTAAGGACTATGTTGGTGCAGCGTTCCCTCGCACCCCATAATGGAGATACAGAGATCCACCCCAGCCGTGGGGAGGTGCCCACACCCGAGAAGGAGGGGTGGATGCCTAGGTGTTGTCCATTTTTCACTGTAAAATAGCTAGTTTTCTCTGTTAGACAGTTTCAAGGACGATTTCTGTAAACATAGCTATGTTGTTGTAAAAATTATCTTTTTACATTCCTTTCCCATGGACACAGATCCTTTTGACGGACACTTCTTTTAACCAATATAGTTAGACCTAGGGGACGGCATTCTGTGCGGGTCGATAGATAAAGAAGCTTCTGCTCTTTGCTTGCTGGTGAGAGTCATTATTGATAAAAGAGCTTCGTCCTCAGGATCGGACCCATCTCTGGAAGGACTATATTCCTTGGCAGTGACCCAGTGTATTGGATAAACTATGTTATCTGATGGAAAGAGGTATGTGAAAAGGGAACTACCACAGAGGCTACAAGATACCAGCCCCCACACACCCAAGCAGTTGGAGCAGAAGGAAAACATCTTGAGGAATGAACTGACCAAAGAAACCCTCATCTCCTGTCTCCTCATGCCCTTAGTGGGAATGAAGGAGGGTCTGGGGGGAGGGGGGAAGGAAAGTGTTTTAAGGGCTTGTTTAGTTTCTCAGTATAGTCCTCTGATTTTGTAAGCAATAAAATCACTTAATCTCTAAGTTTGAACCTGTTTTGCCTGGATGGTAGCCTAACTAATTTTTTTCTCTCAGAGTACTTATCTCAAATTCTGTAGATTTTTTGTCCTCTGTCCATCTGCAGGGGGGAGGGCGTGAGTGGCTTTTTGTGGGGGTCTGGCTGTCCTAGTTTGAGACAAATTCAGGAGAAAACCCCTTCCAAATAGAAGGCAGCCTTCACCAACCCCTCCCCTACCAGGTTTGGAAAGAAATTTCATAGAAGAAAGTGGAAAAAACCCGTTTATTCACACAATACGCATGCAGACACCACAAAGATAGAAAACGAAAATACAACGCAAGAAAACCCCGCAAACGAATAATGCCAGATTATAAACCTCCAAAAAGGGAAAAAGCCTCAGTATAAAGTCCCAGAGTCCCTTCCATTGGATGGTTCTTGAGGCTGGGGTCTTGGCTCAGGCTCCACCACCAGGCCTCCCCAGGCCTGAGGGGTGTGTGTGCCAGTCCTCTTGGGAAAAATTGGCACTTTAGTCCCAGGAGATGGTACAGGTCCAAGGAAAGAGAGGAAAGGGTGAAAAAAGGAAAAAAATACTGGCTGAAAAGGCAGGGGAGAAAAAAGGAAAAAAACCTCTCCCTCTCTCCACCGCAGCTGACCTTGTCTGCCACAGGTAAAAAGCGTGGGTTACTGGAAGCCTTCGGCAGCAATCATGTGACCTGAGAGAAGTGATTCCAGCCTTGTCCAGTTCCCCCGGGGGGAGGGATCGCAGCTTCCTTCTTCTTCCCGGCTGGTGTTTGCAGGAACTGATGCACGTGGTTTAATTGAGGCAGTAAAAGTGAAGAGACAAGGAAGGGTTCTTTTCCGCTTGAGTCCAGATGATTTTATTACTGAAGTCGCAGACAGGGAGCAGATGAAAGACAGGGAGGGCTGGCACGAGCTAGCCGATAAATAAGGGAAGCGAGGGAAAGGCAGTCAGGAGAGAGCCAATAGCTGCGGAGGACCAGAACGACTGACAGGGGTGCCAGCCAGCCACGTGCTGTCTGCACACAGCAGAGCAAACAATGGGCTGCCCTTTCGGGCAGGAACCAACCCCCCGGCGTGACCAGGGAGCCCCCACGGTGGCCCAGGGCGTGCCACCCCCGGCTGCATTGGCTTGGGTGGGGGGAGGGCCATTGACCACCCCCAGAGGCACTGCAACACTTGTCCACTGCAGCTGGGAAGAAGAAGGAATCCCAGGGGAGTCACCTTATTTTTAAGCACACCACTGAGAGGAAATCCGCTTCTCTCATGTAGAAGCATCACCCTGTACTGAAAGCTCTGAAAGCTCGACTGACAATGACAGCTGATGATGGGAATACAGTATTGTGGGGAAATGATACAGTTGCCCCAAGACACTGGCATTTGGCCAGCCTAAAACCACAAGGGGAGTCTTAGTTCTGGCACTTTGGAACATTTTCTCGCCCTCCTTCTTCAGGAGTTTTGGTGTCTTCAGAGTTGTTTCTATCACATATTCCCACTCCTCTCTCCAGGTGTGATTGCACAGGATTTTTTCCCTCTTCTTAAATCTGTCATCCCAAAATTGCTACCACTGTCTCTGATGGGCCTGGCCTTGGCCAGTGGCTGCTGTGCCTTGGACCCAGCCAGCTTTGGCCCTGTTGGACATGGGAGAAGCTTCTAGAGGCTTCCTGCAGAGTCACTCCTGCAGCCACGTGCTGCCAAACTTTGCTGTGGAAAACCGCTACACAGGCCTTGAACAAGAGCAAAATGCAAAACAAAATCCTGGTCAAAGCAAGGATGACTGGATTTTCAGAAAGCTTATCAGAGTTTTTATGAGATTTCCCTGAGCCAAACTGACTTTTTCTTACCACATTTTTCCTTAAATCCCCTCCCATCACCTCTTTCTAATTCCATCAAACCCCCTTCCATTCAACACTTCTTAAATTCCTGTTTCTTTCTTTGTAGTCTGTTGCCCATTTTTACTGTTAAAAATAGCGAGCTCTGTGCTAGACAGTTTCAAGGACGAGAATTCTGTAAACATAGCTGTGTTGTTGTAAAAATTATCTTGTTTTACATTCCTTTCCCATGGACACAGATCCTTTGATGGACACTTCTTTTAACCACTGTAGTTAAAGACGGAAGTGTTAATTTTCTCCAATGAACTGTGATTTCTAAAAGTGTATATAAGAATTAAACGAAGGTGGGTTCCCCCCCTTCTGCCCTTTGCTCTGAACACAAACTGGCTCGGCTCTCCTTATTTCTACGTCTCCTTACATCCGTGGCTGATAAGCAGCGGATAAGCCGTAATAAGCGGTAATAGTAGTCCTTGGATATTGTCACCCACATCATTTACTTCCATTAACTAACACAGTTTGCTGGTATCACTGTGTCTCCTCTGTGCTTAAAAAAGTAGCTAAACAAATGTTTAAGACTTTATTGTCTGGTTAAACTGAAATCTTTTGGGGAAACAGACTTGTATTACAAAATATATAAACAAGAGGACAAAAAATTACAATGTGAAAGGAAAACAGAGGTTATAGAGAAATAATGGCAATTCTAAGAAAGCCAAAATAAGCATTTCCTATAATGTCTTATGTGGCTTTTTGTGCACTTATAGATTCTGTGTAATTACATATGTCCCTATGGACATGCATTTTCTCTTTTTTTAAGTTTCAGGACTTAAGTACTGAAATTAGGCTGCATAAAAAGTTGGTTTAGTAAAATTTCCTCAAAAATATGTATTAAATATTATGCATATCTGTCTCTTCCGTACATTTTCCATTAAATACTCAAACATTTAGCTTCTTTGCAGCATAGTTGCACCTGTAGCTCTACATACCATGCCTTTGTAATTCTGTATAGATTTGTAGCAACTGATGACATGTACCAGGTCTTTAAGCTCTATTTGAACAGATATTTTCAAAATGCATAATGAAAATACAACAGAATATGAACAAACTTATGCTACAATTGACCTAATTTTAGATAGCTGTCAATGTTATTGCTAGTGCTATTCATTTTAATGTAGTTACTAATACTTAACTTACTAATAAAACTTAAAAAAAGATTAATGGTAACTCTATAACTGACATATGATAAATCAATACAGAACTATTCATTATTAGAATGCTTCTTTTATTTGTATATTTAAAATAAAAATTATACTACAGTAGCAGAAATAGCAAAAATCTCAGCCCCACACTTTGTGTATTTTATGTGAAATCCCATAACCTGGGTGAATTCCTCTGTGAAATAATAAATTTGTTTTCAACTGTTTCAACAGATTTTATTTATTTCAGTTTACTACTTGTTTCTTGTAGGGTATTTCTTTTGTTGAAGTGACTACACTGAAAGTTTGCTGCTTGCCAGGAGTTGTCTTTTTTTAGAATAGACATTCAAGAATTATATTGGGAAATATATTCTAATCTTTTCCTTAATCCTAATCTTTTCAATACATTTCAGAGAAGTTTAATGGTTTTCAAAATTGCTTTTTTAAAGGAAAAATATTCTGCATTTGGCTCTATCTAGGGAAAAAAATTGAAATCTTTACTTAAGTGAAAAAGTTCTATGAATGCTTCAATTTAAGAGAGAATGTAATTTTCCTTTGAATTTTTTTAATAATAAATATTTCAACAAGGGCTGGTGCTGAAGCATATTACAAAGCAGAAAATAGAATCTTCTGCTGCTGTTCTCTGAGCTTCATTTGTTACAGAAATCAACCCAGAGAGTCTTGTTCTCCACAATGTGAACTTAACACTTTTCATGTGTTCTAATAACATAAAAAGAAATTAGGACCATAGCAGTAGCTCTCTACATTCTTGATGAGTTTCTGCTATTACACACTTGCTTCATAAATTATCTGTTGGCTGTAAGCCACATTCAGTCTCCACTTGATGCTCTGATCTCTGCATTGCCAGAGGACCTGAAATACAGGAGGATTCAGCAAGCTGTCATCTGTTATCATCCCAGCAGCTGAACTCTGGCACAGCAGCACGGCATTTGATTGGTAGATTGCCACCTAATAAATTAATGTAATAGATAATAGGATTTAATTGCTTGAGTCTCTCCTTTCTGTAGCATCAGCTAACCTGATGAGTAGCTTACATTTCTGCTGACACAGTCAGCAGTTCTGATGGCCTTTACAGTAGTAATGTCACTTTTTGGCCACGTCTGGAGAAAGTATTTCAGGGTTCACATAACTTTTCTTTTCCTGGCTCAACTACCTATATAGCTATACCTATATATGGTTTAGGCTCCATTTCCTACACATCCATTCGTTACTTGGGAAAACTGCTCCTAATTAATCAATAGGAAAAGAAAGAGAAACCTTTTTTGCATGACCATGACTTGGGAGCCCAGTAGAACTCCTGCTCTTCCAAAACACTGGAAAAATGTGCTGGGCTCAAAAAACACCTCTTTTTACAACATTTATAACAGATTCCCCTGTAAATCTCTATTTTGATACTCTAGAGACTGTATAGACATCTTATTTCACACTCTAAAAGGAAATACTTAGGTTTTTGAGATTGGACTTAGTAATTTATGAAGCATGCTATTTTCTCCTTCTTCCCCACTCTATCACCTTGTCTCACACACAAGCACTGACATTTATATTTTGATTGCTCCACCAGTAACATTAGAAAGAAGTTGCTTATACTGCATGTAATCCTCACTGTTGTTGGGAGGCAATAGTTACACAGGTGAGGCATAAGAGGTATTGTAACTGCATCAGGCTATTGGTCACTGATCATGAAATGTACCAGAAAATTTGGAAGTGAAATATTTAATAAAATACTTAAATAAATACTTAGATAAATACTTAATAAAAAGGGATACAAGTGAGCAGAGGAAGATCCCTAACAAACAGAAAACAAATCAGATCTGTGATTATGTACGAGACATGTCCATCAAGAGGAAAGGTATTTAGTTCAGGTTAATAAGACAAGGATTTTTGATAGCAATCTTACGATTATCATATCTGTTATATTTACTAGAGGTTTCTATCCTGAAAGATTTATTTTCTTAGATCTCCTTTTTTTTTTTATTGTAAATGTGGCTTTGTAGCAGAATCATGAAGGAAAAATGCTGAAAAAGCAATATGCAATCTGATCTGATGTCTAAAGTAGATGATGTGTATTTCCAAAATAAGGAGAAAACCCTGGACACCAGTTTTGGAATTGCAGAGACAGAGAGATTACTTCACATTTGGATGGATGGAAAAGTCACCAGTGTCCAGAGTTTTTCTGAAGAAATAGTCCTTCTATTTGTTCTGTTTGTTAAACCATGCAGTAAAAGTCAGGAATCTAGATAAGGCAAAGTCTTTACCCAAGTTTTTGAAAAGCAGCTCCTGTTTTCAGTTATGTTCACAAGCAACTATAAGATAACCTCTCATTTCTGCTGCTGATTTGAGAGTGTTCACATTTGACAGTGTGCTATTAGCCACAGAAGTTTGACTGTTAAATATAGTACATGGACATCTGGCAACAGCAATTTTCTGGTCTTAGTGGGGAAAGCAAGAATTTTCTTAGAAAACAGCATTTTTGTCCTTCCTCACCATATTTGAGACTCAACTCAGGACTGTTGCTCCAGCTACTCTCCTTTGTTTCCCTTCTCTTTATACACTGAACACAGAAATCTTGATTTGTGTTGTGTTTACTAGCTATTCAGCTGGTAGATGCACCACACACTCTCTTTCCATGAGAACTGGGAGTTATCTCATATTAGTGAAGTTTTTTTCAGAGTGAAATCTTAAATAAAACCAATTTCTAGTTAGATCTTAAGTTAATTCCTGTAACACCTGGATGTGGGTTATGTTTTATTAATCTAGAAAATCTTTAATTTTAGCCCAGTGTTATAGATGGAAAATCCTTCTTCAACGACATTATGTGGGATGGATACAACCTCCTGATTTGCTCCAATAAGAGAGAAAAATTATTAGCAAGCATTTCTGCTTTTCTCTTCAGAGTTCTTGCAGTTACACATTTTTTCTTGCTTGTCTTTGTAAAAAATTCTATTTATGAAATTTTACTTCTTTATTGCTACTGTTCAAAACATTGCAAGGAGTTGTAGAAACATCTCTTCTATTAAAAAGATTTGCATCATTTACATGAAAAGTTAAACTTTCACAAGTATTGTTTTAGTAGTGTCTTGTAGCAGTGTACTTGTCAGAAGCTACTTCTGTGGAACTTCACAATTGGTGGGAAGAGACCCAGGGAAATGCCCTCTGAACCTTCTCCCTCCAATATCTGAACTCCCTGCCTGAGCTGTGGTGAAACCCCATATTTCCCTTGTGTCACCTATATCCCCAACCTCAGGTTCCATACAATGTTATGCCCTGGGAGACTCTATATGGCCATGTCCTGGAAAGGTCTCTCTTCTCCTGCTCTCCACTGGTCACTTTGAACCAGGCGTCTTCCCATTGGGTGTCCCCTGGTACCACCTCCCTTTAAAAGACCCCTGCAGAGCTTCCTTGCTCTCTTTCTCCTGGGTTACTCCAGCCACCTGGATGTCTCCAGACTTCCTCCCCGGACCCTCACAACGCAACACTGGATTTACAATAAAAAAGGCAATTATCCCAGAGAAGAACCCTCTGTCACCTTTCATTCTCGCTGACGCCTTAACACCACGCCTGGGGTAACTCTCAGTTCCAGAGGAGCCAGCACAAACAGGTCATCTGCGGTAGCAAGAACTCTGTACTTTGTGAGAGTTGTAAAACCATTGCAACTCGTCCCGGCAGGGATTTCACTCACATATAGGACGGTGCAGCAACCTCAAGAGCTCCGGGTTCAGCCTCCTTAGTGTCTTGTCCAAGGTAGTGCTGACCTTAACAATGAAATCACATATTGGGAGCTGGAGCCCTGAAATAACTATTTTTTTAGAAATATATTTATCATAATTACCTCAGTTGTCTGATTATCATTGCCATAACTGGGTAAAGGATTTATACCAATAGTTTAAAGTGGCCACTATTGAAATGCAGCCGTCAAGCCAGGATTTGTTAATATTGCTTAAGTTACTGACAAAATCTTTTTCACATCTCAGTGCTTCAGTTATCTTATCTGAAAACAATGGATATAATAATACATCTTTTGAAGATCACTGCAGGTCTATGTAAGATTTAGTCAATAGATTTTATAATTTTTGGAAGAAGAAGAAGTATTTCATGGAAAGGCAGAAACCACTTCAGATATTAGTATTCCTTTATATATATACATTTAACTTGCATTACACCTTTATTAGCTAGACATTTGTGTGTTCTTCAATGAGCTGTACAAATACTGGGACTTTAAGTCTATGGGGAACAGACAGATAAGTACTGTAAGACTTCAAAAGAGTACAGAATTATGCAGGAGATCTGTATATATAGATTTTATATACATATATATATATTAACTTATCTTTAAATTAATAGTGAAGTTCTACATATCACAGATGGAATTGCTTTGTGATGAAGCAATATAATAATAAAATAACTTTATAAGGAGTGCTAAAAATGGTAGGAGAGAAACATTCCAGCAGTGTACGGACAATAGTGGTGCTGGCAATTGCCAGAATCATTTATGGATTCTATTTTTACAATAGAATAGGAATATTTTTACAATATTCTGCAATAAAAGGACAGAAGTGTGCTTTTATATCTCAGAAGAAAATGTAAAATGTTACAAGAATTTATATGAACAGAAGCATTATGGTCACATCAAGTCTTAAGAGGAAAATATATTATTATGCATAACACAAAGTAATAAAAAGAAACCTCCAAGATTTTCTTACATTTTTTTTTTACTAACAGTTTTCAAGAGCTATTTATCAGCTTTTAAATTGCTTTCTACTGGTACAGTTCATGTCTTAATTATCTGGTGTCTTTCTAACTTTTAGTCTGGAAATATGAGTGCACTAAGAGGCTCCATAACCTCTTCCCACCTTTATTGGGCTTTAACTGATCTGATGTGGTGAAACTGTGTAACCTGGGTTGGGCAACTGTGGAAAGACATATTGGAGAAAGCTGTGAAAAGTATCTTCAGGGGCTTCCCCTTTGCCCTTTACAAGTGTCACATCTTAACCTCCCCTTCCCTTGCAGAGCATCCCACTCTTGCTGCTCTTGGCACTGCAGGAAAAAACAAATCTAGAAATGTAACTTAATTTTCTACACTAGGGTGTGTACCAATGGTTTAATGAATAGCTTTCTTAAAGAAGGGCTTATGATCTCAGTCTCTGACTGTTTTCTAGTAAAGACATTTTGAAATGCTATCCAGATCTTTTCATACTGGATTTATACATTCAGGCAATCTATTTTCATTATAATGTATGAAAATTGCTTTATGACTATAATCTCTACATAAAACAAGTTTCCAAGGAATTCTGCTGATCTGAGGTATCAAACCATTATCAAGTGACAAATTTAGAGTACCCAGTTACATGAAAAATAATATTCAGCAATTTTTTCCCTAAACAAAGATTGGATATTGGAATTTCAATTGAAGATAGATTTTTTTTCCTGAAGACAAGCTAAATTCTCTTGTTCAATATTTTTTAGTAAGAATGTGATGTTTTTATTTTACATAAAAGTGAAAACAGTATTAAAATTATTACAGCTTCACTTTTAAAGTGTTTTGGCTTGGAAAGTAAAGTGGCTAGTTGCTTTCTGCTACATTTAAAATCGCCCACATTATTTAAGTCAAAAATATTTCCAAATATCAAGGCATTCTTTCACTTCTGAGCTCTCTGCCTGAGCCTTATTTTACTAAACTGTTTTTAGCTAGCAAGTATAAGAGTCTCAAAGGTAAGTTTAAAAAAACACAAATATAAAAGCATAAAGACTATTGTAATTATATTGGAAAATATATTTGATGTCATTATGAACAAAATGTGATGTTCTTCCTTAACTGCAATTTGCCTGAATTACAAGAATAAAAGCAAAAACAAAGACATATATAAAAGAACACATGAACTTAAATGTCCAGCTGTTGTACAGTTTCAGACATTGATATAGGTGGCTTATGTTATACAATTGAGAAAAACAGCAATTAGGTGCTGAAAAAAAATCTTATTCACAACTGAACTTTCTCATATCTCAGGAAAAGAAATTTGAATTTTTAATTCTTTTAACAGTAATGGATGCTGAAAAGCATGTCTGTTGAAGAGGTAAGGGTTGTATTTGGGGTAAAGCACAAAAAATTTGCAACTGAAAAACAGTTGTATCTGCAGAATATGAATTTACTCACTTGAATGTTCAGTACTTTGATTTCATAGGTAACATTTTTAAATAAGAACATATTCACAGACTAGAAAAATAATAGAGAAGAGAAATAATTTATTAACTTTCTTTTCTAATAAAGTACGACAGTTTGAAGGTCTTTTCTTACTGAAATATCTCTGTAAAACTGAAATATTCTTTGTCTCTAGACCAACCTCTTGATCAGCTCTCAGGTTAGACCCTTTTGTCCAGAGCTTTACTTGGCTGAGGCTTAAAAATCTCCAAGGAGGCAACTTATCTGGGTAACCTCTTCCACTGCCTGGCTCTTGTTGTGGGGGAAAGGTTCTTGCCTTGTATCTGGACTGAATCCCCTGTGCCTTGATTTTTAAACCTCCTGCAAAGAGCCTCAATGACCTTCCTGTAAGTGCTGGAGGACAGTGGTAAGGCTCCCTAAAGCCATCCCTACCTCTAGGCAGAAAAGTCTCAGTCTCTTAGCCTCTCCTTAAAGGGTAACTGCTCCAGCCCCAGCCATGGGTGGATTGACCTTGGTTGGATGCTAGATGCTGACCCTAGCTGCTGCCTCACCCCCTTTCCTCAACAGGAGAAAATAAGATTTAAAAACTTGTGGACAGAGATATAGACATGAAAATCACTTGCCAATTACCATCACAGACAAAATGAATTTGACTTAACAGAAATAAATTTATCACTAATTAATTGGATTTGGACCATGGGAAACAAAGACAAAAATTTAAAACCCACCTTCCTCTCATCCCCCTTTTCACCCATACAACCTCACTCTCTCCCCACTCCTCTACTTTGTCAGCCCTGAACAACACAGGGATGGTAAGGATTGGGTCATTATGGTTAGCCCTCTTTACCTTTTCTCCTTGCTCCATCATGGGTTGACTCCATGAGCTGCAGTTCTTTAGGGTGATCCTCTTCCAGTGTGGACTCCCATATGAGCTGCAGGGAAATAACTGCTCCACCATGGTCTCTCCATAGGCTGCAGGGGCTGCTCCAGTATGTGAAGCACTTCTTTCACCTCCTTCTTTGAACCTTGTGCTCGCAGAACTATTTCACACTTTTTTTTCCTCACACTCCTCACTGCTTGTGCAGATTCCTCTCTTCCTTAAATAGATTTTCCCAGAGCTGCCACCAGTTTGGCTGATGGATGCAGATGTGTCCTGCAGTGGGTTCTGCCTAAAGTCAGCTGGAACCAGCTGGGTCCAGCTTGAGGCAGCCACTGGCATCCCCTCACCGAGGTCACCCTGCAGTCCCCCACTGCCAGCATCTAGACACAGGTGGACACAGGCACCATGTACATGGGCCTTCCACTAAATATATAGATACCTCATTCCTTCCTGGTTTCCAGTAATATTTTATTTTGCTTTTCTTGTTTTTTTTACAGATTTTTATTTTTATGCAGTAATGATCAAACTGAATGAATATGCTGAAAACCAGGCACAGGAACATTTTGGGTGGTAAGTGGGACTTTAGCCATCCTCTCTAGGACCAGGCAGCTCATATGCCTGCACCATGGGACATGATGGCTAACAGGCTGTTCTGGAGCCCCCAGTTGGGTTGACAGCTGAGCAAGTACTGAGGAATACTTGAAATACAAGGAACAATTTTGTCCCCACTGATGAATACAAAATAACTAGCATCTCAACTGCCACATGCCTGATGTAGTAGATATGTGACAACCTGTTCAAAAAGTCTTCTGTCAGAGCTAGAAGTCATTCTTCATCTCCCTATTTTGAACTTCATTTTGATCAAATATTAATGTTAATAAAATGACCTATATGGTGCCTGCAAATTACTCACTTGAATGTGAAACATGCAGGAAGAAATTATCTTAAGCCTCGATTACACACTCACTCTGTTCGTGTTTGCAAGAGTAAACATGAGGACTACATGCAAACAATTCTTCTAACATCAAGAGCAATCCTATAGCACTTTACCAGTATTTATTTACCCAGCAAAAATCTTTCCCTTGACTTCAGCGGAAGTCTTTCCAGAGAGAAGATTAAGGAATGTGAAATTTCATACTATCATGAAAATGTGTATACAGTACCTTTACTGAGTCTAATGACAGAGCAGGGAAGCTCTCAAAAATTCTGAATGTATTAATAAACTCTTTTTAAAAGGTCATTTTCTCACAGGGATCAAAAAGATCATTCTGAGCTGTTTTACTGAAATCAAGCTATTTCAAAACCACATGACAAAAATCTATCACCTTCATTTATTTTGTAAAACTGGCAAAAATGTAACATTTCAGCTATGAGGTTATTTTTTTCCCCTACACCATTCTACTTTACAGTGTTGACAATCAAGATGTTTATAGTGCTATTAATATAAAACCTGCATATGTGGAGTGACTTGGGAGTTGTTTTGATCCAAATTCTGCAGAAATAAGTGTGCCGAGAACTAAAAAGGAAACTGGAAATAAAATGTAACATTTAGTGCCCTTAGAACACTATTGCAAAACATGCAATGCATCCTGCACTAAGAACTCTTGGCTTAAGAATATATTTTAAAAAGTAGTTTAAAGATCACTCATGTTATTCAGCTTGATAATGTTAATTTACAAAAAAGGAAGTAATAATTGTTTTCACCTCAGAAATTACCAGGTAAAAATACATGGCTTATGTTACAGTGACTAATAGAAATAAAACAGTTTATTTCTCACTTCAAGGAGTCAAAGCTCCCCTCTCCTTTCTGAATTAAAGGTAACAGATAGCTACAACTGAAACAGCTGCAGGTGACTAACTGTAAGTAACTACCAACCTTTAGAGAACAGCAGGAAGGACAAACATGTCTTTATAATATAATTAATTATTGTTACTATTGTTATTGCTCCTTATAATTTGAACCTCTGTACTGAGCTTCACACTGTGCTAGATGCAAGAGAACAAATAAAGATATATTCCTTTCTCTTGGGAGTTAATGATCAGAAAATAACCCACTTACAGAAAATACGTCTGCCAGGTAAGAGCTTTGGTAGGTGGTGACAAAGAATTATTCTCCGCCAGTTCTAAACTGGATCAATAGATAACAAGGATATTTGACTTTACCAGACTGACAATCACATTTCATGAGCATTAAAATCACATGTGGATACTGCTAATATTGTAACTAGAAAATCAACTTGGTTTAAAGAATCTATAATGGTTGTTTCCGAAATATTGTTCTGGAAGAGTTTTACAATGGAAAAAAGTGAGGAATTTGAAGACCACTGTTGTGACTTTTTTAAT
Source organism: Climacteris rufus (assembly GCA_013398175.1). Lineage (NCBI taxonomy): Eukaryota > Metazoa > Chordata > Aves > Passeriformes > Climacteridae > Climacteris > Climacteris rufus. Next base: position 1,139,777 of record VZRZ01003275.1, read on the forward strand.
ATCAGGTACATTAAAATTTATTAGTTCTTTGTCTTCTGCTTTGGACTTTGCATGTTACACTATTAATGGATACAAGACTTTCCTATGAAATTTTACTGTCCTTTGGCATCCTCTTTGTTCTGCTTATTTATTCACTCAGCTTTTCTGTGAATTTTCTGTGAGGTTCATTTGCACTAGTTTTTTTTCTGAATAGGCAGAATTGGAGGAATCAAGTAATAAAAATAGAAAGGAAATGTTTCCATAAGAAAACTTCAAATGTCATAAAAGACTAATTTTTCCATTTAATTTGGCTGTGAGTTTCTATTTCTATCTTCTTTGTCTTTCCCCGTCTACCTAAAACTAAATGTCTGCTAGAAGAAAAAAACCAAAGTACGATAACATTTGTTATAGGTCAGAGAGGTCTCTAGAAGTGTACACATTTAAATATTGACATTGCATGATGTAACATGGCTCAAATTATTTTCAATTATTATTCAACAAGTGCTTGCCAGTCACAAATTTTGGTGTCATCTCTCTCTTCATAGTAATAAAGAAGGACAAAACCTCCTAATTTTTTTAACAAATAAGTATATACTATGAAATTTATTCTATCTTTGCTTTTATGTTTTGTCAAACAAAATTACATAATTACACTGTACAATAAAGACATAAAAATGACATTAGTTCCAAGTAGTAGGCTTTTATATCCATCTCTTTCCAGTGCAAGACAAAAAAATATGTAGTCTTTGTTTTTTGTTATTGATATCCAAGCAAAACGAAAAAAAGAGGTATTATGATGGTGCTGAGGGAATTAATGGATTCTTTGAAATTATATTTCCTTCTTTGTCCTTGATACTTGTTGTCAGAATAAGTCAACAAGATTTTAATATTCAAAAAGCAGGGTAAGAATTGAAAATGAACTTCTTTTGTCAGTTCAATAATTTGTCTATTTATTATAAAGAATGAAACAGTCTTTGAACAACCTTTTTTCTTTTGATTAAATTTTCTATGGAATGAAAGTGGGTTTCTTAACAACCCATTATAGCACACCAATGCCTTAGAAACAAGAAAGTATTGGTTTGTAATCGATACAGTATGACATGTTTAGTTGTGTAGCAAAAGATTGCATTCCTAGTGGTCTTTTTTGTTATGTTTGTTCCCTTGGCACAAATGTCTCAAGGTCTTTGAGGTTAAGTTTGGACAGATCACACAGTGAATTAGGCAGTCATGTAAACAGGTTTTGTGTTGATTTTGTGAGAAGCTGTGAAAAAAAATGCAGCATCCACTAGCATGAGTGTAGTAGTATGAATTTGAATGATACAAGACCCAAAACTACATGACGGGGAGACTTTCAGAAGAACATGAAATTTTATATAAGGGTGCATGAGCAGATGTGGAGGGACTCAAAGAAGCACTAGAATGACCCACAAACCTAAGCAAGGAAGAACACAATTATTAGCTGCCTTTCTGCCTTCATTGGTGAGATTAGTTCAGACAGTGCTTCATTTTGCTCATAAAAGCCTTTATCCTGAGCTTACAGCACTCTTTACAAAATCTGAGATATGCAGTCAAATCAGACTAAAATGCAATAATGTCTCTACACAACCAAGCCAAAGAAAGCAATCAACTGTAAAGAAATCAAATCCAAGAACTCTCTTTCCTTCACAGATACAAGCACTAAGCGTATTTTTATCATTCATAATGTGTGAGTATTTCAGCATGTCCTGCAGACCGGGAAATATTAGGAAGCAATTTGGTCATATGCAAATCATTCTGCTCAAGTAAAATGGCTTTGTAGAGGTAGGGTGGGAGAGGATTTGCCTTCATCTAGGGAAAAAAATGAGATGTGGAGTCTTAATTGTGTGCTTTTTTTCCTCAGACTGCTTGAGTTTGCTGTTCAGAAGGGGTGGCACTGCTTCCCACACTGCCTCTCCGACAATCTGTTCATGCAAGGACTGTCCATCTGCTGGGTTTAAACAGACCCCCAGTTGCTTATGTGGTTGTTCACAGATGTAGGTAGGAGGTTTGACTGCGGGTTTCTAAAACTCGAATCCAAGATTATGAGACACATTTGCAAACATACTTGCATATAGCAGAGTCTTATCTGTTTGCTGGGAAATGCTCTATTGTTTGACTTGCAAATCAGTTCCAATTAAATTGAAATATGGTAGTGATACCTGAGCATATAAAGTTAAACTTGCACAATATGATTTCTATTTAGTCAAGAACTGTAAAATACACAATGACAGAAAACATTAAATACAGCATCCATGAAATTATTATATATGCAATAGAAATTACTTGACAAGAGAAAGATTTGCAAGAGGAGTTTGTTTCCAAGTGAATTGGTTTTCAGACTGTGGAAAGTGTAGCACTTGAAACAACATTATCATTTCAATTGATTCCCAAGGGTCCTCTACAAATAAATCACTATATTTTTAACAATGGACTAAATTCGCCTCTTTATGAGAAAATTACAGCTTACTGCAAAAGTTTGGTTACAACTGAAAGAGCTTTCTAATTCTTTCAGTCTTTCCTCAAGAATGTCTCTTTCTCCTTAAGCAAGTTCTTGATATTGGAAAGTAAGTGTCGAATATGACAGAAATGGTACGGAACAAAACACACCAACACATGACTATCCTATTTTGACAAGAAGAATCTTTGTAGGAAGATGTTACTATGATATTTAATAAAACATTAAGTGGGACTTTCTTCCTACTCTACCAGCTGTAACAGAGCATTAGATTACAATTCACAAATTAGATTTGGGTTCACTTGCAAAGGGAATTTCATGGGACAAGGCTAATGCTATTACTTTCTCTGGGTTTTATGGTTCATTATTTGACATCTTCTATGAACACAATTTGGTTTGGAAAAAAATATACTTCATCAGTGAATCATAAGTGATGTATGGATACATGGATGATTTCATTTTCATCCTAAACATATGTTTCTATATGTGCCTAACAGAAAAAAATCCTCGTTATAGAATGAAAGAGCAGGTTCTCAGTTCTCCATGCAGTTTTTCAACACATCCAGAGTGATTCAGCTGCTGAGCTGCAGAACAAGTCTAACCTGCCCAACATCCCTAGAGCACAGTTATGTTCCCAGATGTTGTTCTGCAAGATGATCTAAACACAACTGAGAAAGAATTCTGTCAACTACCTCAGCAAGCTAGACCCCTTTTGTCAGTCTGTCTTATTGTTACAGGCTAAATGTTAGTTTTGATTATCAATTTTATAGGATTCCAGGTAGTCCTGATTCTACTTTACATCTGCAATTTTTTACTGATGTAATTTTCTTGATGTGAGTGAAGTTAAACCAGGATTTAGATACCAGCCTCACTAGGCTCTGAGTGTACTTGAGAAGTGAGTAATTTCAGACCTTACCAATATAGTAGGATCTGGCTCATATGCGGGTGGAAGGAAGAGCAGAATAAATCCAAGAGTTCTTTATAGCTCAATGATGTTGTCCATCGGTAGATATTTCTGGCAAAATCCTGGAAGCTGGTACCTGATATTTCATAGACTTAGAAGGTGGTTTGGGTTGGAAAGGACTTTTAAAGGCCATATAGTCAAAATTACTTGCAACGAGCATGGACATCTTCAAGTAGATCAGGTTGGTCAGAACCCTGTCCAATCTGACCTTGAATATTTCCAGGGATGGAGCACGTACTATCTCTCTGGAAAATCTGTTACAGTGTCTCACCACTTCTTCATAAAGTAGTTCATCCTTATATCAAGTCCGAACCTACACCTCTTTGAGTTTAAAACCATTACCCCTTGTCCTATCACCATAGGCCCTACTAAAAAGTTTGTCCCCGTCATTCTTGTAGGCCCCCTTTAGGTACTTTAGGCCCCTCTAAGAAGGCTGCAGTAAGGTCTCCCTGGAACCTTCTCTTTTCCAGCCTGAACAACCCCAACTGCCTCAGACTTTCCTCATAGGAGAGGTGTCCCATACTTCAGGTAATTTTTGTGACCTTTCTCTGGACTCGCTCCATCAGATCCATGTCCTTCCTGTGCTGGCACCCCAGAGCTGGGTGCAGCACTCTAGATGGGGCCTCACAACAGCAGAGCAGATAGGGGAGGATCACCTTCCTCGACCTGCTGGCCACACTGCCTTGAATGCAGCCCAGGATATGGTTTGCATTCTGGGCTGCAAGTGCACATTGTTTGCTCATCTCCATATCTTCATTCAACAGCACCACAAGCCTTTTTCATCAGGAGTGCTCTCCAGCCTGTATTGATAGCAGGGGTTGCCTTTACCTGGGTGCAGCACCTTGCACTTGGTCTTGTTGAACCGCATGATATTCACAAGTACAAAATACAAATGTATTGTCCTTAATAAGTTACTAGAAGATGATTTCAAATATGTTTGTGACTTAGATTGTTAGATGTTATCAATTTAATTTTACTAGTACTTTCTTAGGTCTCTTTTCAGAGACCTAAATTTGCTTTTAAAAGAAAAACTGACACAATCAGAACAGAGAAGATACAGAAATAAAAGTTTCATTCTTCAAACAATAAAATCCTTCAGTAAAACCAACATAACTGAATTAGGATCAGGAGAATTACATGTTTGCATTCAGTAGTCATACTTTCTTCACAGACTTGTTTGCAAGTGCAGAACTGACCTGTACTGGTGAAGGCAAAAAATGAGTATATTTAAAGCATTTTTGACCCTGAACTTCCCTTGAGGTACTGACTGTGCATGAACACTGGGCAGTTTCTGTCCCCTGAAAAAAGATTCTCTGTAGAAATGCTGATGAATATTCTCCTAGCTTCCATCTATCACATACTGTAAAATATTTTGTATTTTTTTTAAGTAAAAAAAAAGAAAAATTGGTGGAAGGGGGGAATATTTTTAATATTTTAATGATTTTAATGATTTAATGTTTTGTTGTTGACCAGACTGAAGAACAGTTAATATTTTTCAGGAAACATTGAATGTGAATTGGATGGTTCTGCATTACGGGGAAGAAAACACTACACAAAAAAATCCTATTTAAGATGCAGCCAGGATGTTCGCTCTAGAGGAGAACAGCTGTGTAGCACAGTTACTATGCAGTAAACTCCCAGCCTGGCACTCTAACTTTCCTGTGTAGATAACCCCCAAAACCATTCAGGCAGGTCAGGGAAGTGCCTGCTTTTATTACCATTAATGTGAGTTACAGCTGTTTAAAATTGCTGCAGTCTAAATGGAGAAAGCAAACATTAACAACATTAAAGGATGATCCCACTATGAAATGTGTCTCTGCAAAATTTATATTTGAAGTTTAATGCCTGTCATGTATTCTAAGTTCCCAGTTCAAACTTGTTTAGCTTAAAATTAAAAAGCTTATTCCATCTGCCAGCCCTGCATATTCAACTTTAAATTTATAGAGTGAAGCTGCTGCTTTCTGGTTCCAACACTGCTTATGGTGAAGAACAAAATAAGTTTTCCTTACATTTCTGTACATGACATGAATCAGAACATGACTGCCTCTGTGTGTCTGTGCATGAGAAAAAATAAAATTAATATATTATAGTTTAAGTAAACAGACATAGCTTTTGTCTCTCCCAAAAGGTAATTACATGTCAATAATAGTAACTTTTTAAGGGCAGAGCTCCTTAGATGCTTAGTGTGTGGTAAATTGCTGTGGCAAGTAACATTTAACTTATTTCTGTCAATATTAATCTCTGGATCCTGCTCATGTATAGTTGTTGGAACAAAACATCAGGTTACGTTTTATTTGATTTGTTGAGTAAAGTTTCCTCAAAATGAAATAATCCAAATTTTCAGTTTCGAATTCAGACAACCAATATTGATGCTAAGTGTTGCAACTTGTGTTACACAAGTATAGGACAATTTATATTTGGTTTTGAAAATCAGAAAAATCAGACTCATGATTTTTTTCTTCTTTAAGGAAAAATCCTGTTCCTCACAATAGGGAAAGAGATAAAATGTGGATGAAATATCCTTATTTTTTGTCATATGCCGTCTTAAATGCAAGAAAAACAGAGGTCATTCTGCCACGAGGAATATTTGGAGAAGATGACTGTGGAAGCAGTAGGATAATAGAAAAAGAAGCACTGACTGTCCGATGTCACCATGTTGTCTTCTTTATTTTCCTTTTGGTTTCAGAGCAACAGAAAAGACCAACACTTCTTAGGGTTTCATTTTTGTTTCATCTAATCGACAACAACAGTAGAGTCTGAAGAAGTGACTAGGAAACAATATGCTGAACAGAAACAAGACAGGACAAGACAAAATTGTCAGAAAGAAAGTACCTTTCAGGTACTTCACAGGCTTCAAGATGACATATTTTCAATTTCATGGCCAAAGAGTGCAAGTCAGGCAATAGTGGTATAATAAGTACAAGTAAGTGGAAGCAGCATTGACAGCGGTGAAACCAGCTTTATTTTTTAGCTGAACAATATATGCTGACATAGCCATTATCTTTCCCCTGTACATACTCGAGAATAAGTGCTGATGTTATCAGAGAGAGACAGACTGTATGAACAGATTATGAAAGGGAAGTAGTGGTACAATGTGCTGCTGACTCATGTTAGGTGTAAAAGCCAATGCCTTGTGCTGAGTGACAGGCAGGGAAACTATCACTATCAGGCCAGCTAAATTGCCAGATTTATTTGTGGATTTTTTGTATAAACTTGCATGTCTGGTTGCCAAGACTATTTTACACTTGACAGAGGAGTAGAAGGAATAGAAAACCCTTTGTCTGCAAATAAAAAGTGTAAAGGGAGAGAAATTTTCTTCTTCTTCTTTTTTTTTTTTTTTAACTTTAGAGGTCCTGTAGAGAAAGGGAATTTAAAGAGAACAAGATAGCAAATCCCCCTTTTGCTATTATGCCTAGAAAAATGTTGCAGGACATTGAATGTGAATATTATTTGAAATGTAAAGGAACAATTCAAAGCTCATCTTATTGTCTCTTGTTGTTCAAAGGTTTTTTGTAATTATTGTAGTGATAAATTTGTTAGCTAGGAAGCTTGAAAAATTAATTTTAATTGTTGTTTCCAGCATTGGCTGTAAGTGAATTTGAAACTTTTGAGACTGTGTAATGAAATAAAAAATCTGAGGATGTCAGCGTCCTGCATCCTAAAAACTGATAATATATGGACTGTGTGAGTGCATCTTGACTAAATCTGACAATCTCTGTTTGAATTTGAGTATCAGATATTTTTAAGTACTATAATCTACAGCCCAGAGACTCCTTAATGACATAATTTTCTGTGTATCTTCAGATATGATATATGATAAAGGCATAAATTCCACACAGATATTTTAGGAAAGCTAATGCATATAATGGTCATAATTAAGGATGACATGATTCAAAATGAATTATTAAATAATAAATGCTCATCATTGATAATACAAATGTCGCATTGTTTGCAACAAAGAATAGTTTGAAACTAGGACTTTGGTGACTGGAGAGGTTTATTGACCTACAGTTTGTTAGTTGTTGTCTGAAACAGACAACAACTCTATTATCTAATAGACATGCAGAATCTGGGAATGGAAAGGGACGTGGTATGGACTTTGACATTTTCTAATTGCTTTACTGGAAGTTTGGTAGGGAACACTGCTGATAATATTACTGAGTTAAAGTTTCCCACCCTCCCCAAAAATGATTATATTTTTACGAGGCTATATCTCGGAAGGGTGTGATAGGGGGAAGGGGGAAAAGCAGCTGTCATGGAAGCTTTGGCGTTTGTCCAGGGCTAAACCACAACAAAGGGACAGTATGAAAGATATTCACATTTATGTATCAACTTTTGAATTTTTTCTTCCTTTGATATTTTTGTAGGAATTGAGTTACACAGGGTGATAATGGGCAGATGATAGGTTCCTCATTTTCATGTTTGTTTAATTAATATTAAGCAGATCTGCAATAGCTTCAGAGAAGGGTTTAGTTGCTGAAATTATTGCTACTTTAAGTTTGTTGTTTTTTTTTAATTTATACGTGATTACTTTTCTGGTGATATGTAGGATTTATACTTGAACATTATAATTTGTTGTATGTTTGTCAGGCGTGATAAAGCATATCAAACAAACAATAGAAAAGCTTAGATATTAATGAAGTTCATAGAATTAGTAAGTAAATGCTAAAAGTCATATTCTATGGTAAATGGGTGTGTTGATTAGCATTTGAAACACGGTAGTAGAATATATAGGTAGTGTTTGGTAGATAGATGTTCTCAAGGAAAAGTAAAATACTGCATATTTCAAAATATTAAAGGAAAAAAAAGAGCTGGATGTAAAGATAATTTATTTTTTTAGTAACAGTTAAAAATAGCTAATTGTCACTTAAAGGAAACAGTTGATCTAGTGGTAATTTTATTTAAAATTTTTTAGTAAAGATTGTTGTCAAATGTCTGCCTACTAAAATTTCTCCTTTAATCAATAGAAATAGTCAGATTTCATAGATAGAGATGGGAAATCTGAAATGTGCTCTTTTAACTGTGATGAGTTCTTAAATTATAGAAGTTAAATAGAGACTAGGAGCATCTGATGGGGAGGAAGAGAAGGTACATCTGAACTTAGCCTGCTGACACTTCATTCTCTTATGCTTCACTCTCTTCACTCTTACAACAAAGAGCCCGTAACAAATACTGGAGCACGAGCCCCATTTTAGCCTAGTTGTTGCTACACATTATTAAAATAATCCCATGAAATAAAGCTTTTGTTTTTCATTTCCTGTATTTAATATTGTAATATACATTTTATGTAAGTGGAGGGTAGAAGTAATAATTTTAAAGGTGTATGATATTAGTGCTCTGTTATCCAGGCTTTGATACTTAAAACTTGGATTACTTTGAAAAATAGAGTCTTTTGTTTTTCTTTGATGACATATGCTGACTAAGAGATGCACAGTCTAGAGCAGGAGTAAATTCAATGATATCCAGGTTATTCAGGATCCTGACAATACAGAAAAGGTCATCTGCACAGGTTTAATTTCTTTCTTCCAATGTTCCCAGGTTTTGTTTTTTTTTTTATTTAGAGATTAAAAAAATGCATCATCATAGTTTATTTCACAGGCCTTGCTGATAGACAAGCTCTAAAATTCAGAGGAGGTCTCACCACTGTTCAGTGAAAAAAACTGAAAGCAAACATGTCACCACTTTTTCCCATGTTAATGTTCCTGTCACTGTTACTCTATCATTTCTACCAAATGCTTTGTGAAGGTGGTAAAAATGTGGACTCAAAAAAAACATAAACATAAGCACAGAAATTTTAAGAAGTGAGTTCCAAAAGCAATTTTGATATTCCTTCTCAAAAGGAATCTCAGGATCACAATCAACTTCATTGAAAAACTGGACTAAAATTAGTAGATTTTATGATTTGCAAAAATATCAAGATACAAATACAACTGTTACATATGTACTTGCTTCAAATTCTGTTTCCCAATAGAAACCTCACTGCATCCAGCTCTCCCCTGTGACTGAGGTGATAGAGACTGGAAAGACCACCCAGAACCCCACCAAGGACATCTGCCCTGTGCTCAGTACTTCAGCACATGATGGGACAAAAGGATTCACAGCAGCAGGTCAGGGGCACACTGTGTATGGCAAAAGGAAGGAAAGTCAGGCTTTAGAATGCATTTCAGAATGCTTTAGCAGTGCAGATGGACACTGATCATCAGAGTTGACTCTGTCGAACTGCAGCTGTGGAGTGGTGACCAGTGACACAGATGTTTCATTCTTTTATTTTGTTTCTGGTCATAATCTTAGACTAAACACTTGGCAATTTATTTTTCCTGTGTATAATGACAAGTGAAAAAGAAATCCATTATGCTGAGTTGTTTCTACCCATTGAGTAAGACAGCTCTGACTCATTCTGTTCTCACAACTAATGTCCAAACGCCCACCACATATTGACCGAGCACAACCATAACCTTGCACTCATGACAGTCATGCCTTTAACCCACTTTTACTACACTCACTGCTTTGATATTGAAATGCCAAAAGAACATAACATGAACTATTAACTTCAGTATAAATTAGACAGACTATAATCACATAGATCAGACTATGACTATTTCTTGGAGTGTGTAGAGTGATCCTTTGTGTCTCTCAGTATTTTCTCACTCCATATTCAAGGACCAGTTACGTTTATAGTTTCAAGTAGTATCTCCTAGGATAAAATATAACTTTAGACATGTTTAAATGTGTTTGGTCATGTTCAGCATTACTGATTAAACATAGAGTTCATTTTCATAATATCTGTTAGTGCTTTGTAAATTTAGGATTAAATCATAACCTTAATTAAGTAAATAATGAATTACCAGCTTTTTTATTCATTTAATACATATATATGTAAACTTTATATTTAAACTGTTTATTAAAGAAGTGTGATTTTAGAATGCTCCATTGCTGTGATCACAGAACTATCTATATATTCATTTACACATTGGTTATCTCTATATGAGATTTTTTTGTATCTATATGTGTGCTGTATATGAATATCGTCTATACGTATATGTGTCACATATAGATGCATATATGTATGTGTGAGGTGCATAATTATATAAATTTTATATATATATATATATATATATATATAGGCTATTTTTCCCCATTCTGAAAAGGAGAAAGGAGACTTTTAGACTCAAATACTTAATAGAGTGGAATTCCAACCACATATTCATCAGCAGAATTAAGATTTGTTAGATTTTAAAGATAATATTTTTCAGCCTTGAGAAATAATATGGTCTGTTTATAATACGCTTTTAAGCAGTGAAAGTCTGTTGAAACATTTGGTAAGGGTATAACTGAACTTTCCTCTCTAAGATCATTCCATCCATGAAGTACTTTGAAGGACTATCTTAGGTGACCTCAGATCATACAACAGTTATGGTTATAGGTGCAGTGTTTCAGACTTGAATGTAAGATTTCACTAACAGTTTGAGTTCTACTGCTGGGGAGTAAAAATAATTTGAAATTTAACAGGGATTGAATTTTTGCTTTAGATGGCATTTCTTGTTTGTATGGTATAAATGAAATGGTATTTTATTTACAAATAAATATTTATGTTCCAAGTATTGTCTTGTCAGAGGCCATATTTATTTGGCTCAGATCAAATAATCTTTTAGACGTAGGTCAGGTAACCTGAACTAGATATTCACAAAGTTGAACAATATTTCATTGGCACAGGTTTTGTTATGTGACTTGTAGAACTATGATGGATGACGAAAAGTCCCTTTATGTTCATAATCTTCCTCTGCAGTCTATTTTTTTCACTGAGTTCTTTCTAAATCCCTGTGAAAAACTTCATTATCCTGGCTTTCTGTAACCCTGTCATCTAGACACTGTGCCTAATTTCTCATGTCCAGGTTGGGTCCAAGTCTCACAGACATTTTCTGCATAATTCATCTAACAGGTGATACCATCCTTTTCTTCACTAAAAACTTTCCCCTAAAACATCTATTTACCTTGTATTTACATGACTGAAAGGTCTTTTTTATTCATTCCCCTTAGAACATATTTTTTGCTTATTTTCCCAGAATATTTTTGTTTAGATATTTTTGCTGATCTATTACTGTAAGCACATGACCCCTCTTCTCAACCTCATAAAGTTCCCACTTTACTACATCAGAAATTACTTGTCTGTGTTTTCAAGAGTTATACAATCATTCTTCACCTTGAGCATTACTACTTCTTCCAGCTTGAGATCCCGAGAGGCTGACTCCTATGTCTGTGCTATCCACAGTAACATCTTCCGTCACTCTTTTCTTTCATTTTTAAACCAAGTCTTTCTGCTTTCTCTCACAGTGCCCTTCATGCTTTAAAAGAGCTCATGCTGGTCCGATGTAACCTTCCTCTCATCCCTGAATTGACTTTACCATGGCTGAGAGGTTTGCAGAAACTTTTGATGACAAAGACACTTCAGAATGCTCTGCCCTACTGCTTACCGTGCTGAATGCTATTAACCGCATCTTTGTCTTCCCTTGAAGGTATCCTTGACTTTCTTCTCAGAAAGAAGACACTCTCTTTTTTTGTGTGTGTGCAGCACCCAGCAGAGACTCCTAATCTTTAATGGAAATTCTTGGGATCTGTGATAGTAGAAAAAATAAATTATACAAAAATAGTTTATTGAAAGTGACAGGAAAATTAACTCCTGACATATGTATAGCAAACAACAGTTTGCTGAGACGCATTATGAATCACACAGCTACAGAGTTTGTTTGTGCATTCTGAGGTGCTTTACTCTTTTCACATTTGCTCCTAGAGGTAATTGGGCAGATGCTGTGTTTTGAGCTACAAACAAAAAGTGTCTTTTATGTGCCTTATTTTCCCAGTTCATTATAAAATCTTTACTATTTGTCAAATTTACATTTAACAAACAAATTTGTTAAAAAAGGAATCTTACAAATTTACTTCCTATAAGAGTTTGTCAGTTTATTCTTCTAAACATTCAAGACCACCACATGCATTCCTGCAACTATAAAAGCTAATGGTTAGAAGTGGCAGTCTCAAATGATAAAGTATCATCACCTTTATGTAATTTTTGTATTTTATACAAATCAGCCTAAAATCTATAAAATTTTCCTGTTAAACTGTACCACTGAGTAAACAAACTAAAGTGTTTCTTATACAATTTTTTTCTTTATTTGGTGCCTTTTTTGTTGTTGTTGTTGTTCTTATTGAAAAGGCCTTTTAATGTTGTGGGGTCATGTATATTGCAGGAATAGTCACAGCATATGCTACAAAAATGTTAAGTCTGGTACCTTGACCTGGACTTTCTTTCCCTGTCCTTCCTTCAGTTTTAACACTTCCGAAATTATAATTCTTCTTTTTTATTACTCAGGTTTTTCCATGTACCTTAACGTGTGCTCACTTCCTCCTCGTTCTGCATACCTGAGAAAGACCTTCTTTGGGACTCCTTACTCCTGTGCAATTACCAAAAGTGTGTTTTTTCCCAGAGATGAGCTGTACTTGCACTCTCAGGAAGTGAAACTGCATGAACAGCATCTAATTGAGGGCTACTGCACCATCAGATTGCTCCAATGGTCCTTCAGTGCACTGGCATGTAGTTAGTATTTTCAAAATCAGTTTTTCTTTTGAGGTCCAAGAGATTGCAGTGATTTTATAACTTTAACTCTACTGTGACGGTCTGAAATAGCAAAACAAAACCAGAATGAAATAATGGCAGGGGCAAGGTTTGTAGAGAGAAGCAAAATAACTTTTACTGTGCTTGTAGCTGGGAATATAAACAAGTTTTCAAGCAAAGGAGAAGTAGCAAATTGCAAGCCAGTAATGAAAGAATCAGTTTCAAAGTACTTTGGCTTTATCAGTGGGTGTAGCACACATTATATATTTGAAATTAATCTGTATCCTTTGTTTCTGTCATTAGGCTGTGTCAGAGACCTGCTTGAAACCTTGCGTGGAAACAAGACTCTTAGGCAAGAAGCAATGGGTTTTCCTGCAATTTCTTCACTCATTTACAGTAGTGTTTTGTGACTGATGTGCTGGACAGGAGTCATCTTCTCATTACCCCTTCTCATATCTGGTTTGTATTCTCTTATTCCATCACAACTAGGGACAAATAAGGAAAGTTAAGACAACATGAAAGAAACCGTTAAGGCAGTAGCCTGATCCAACAATTTCTCAGCCCACAATGGTATGAGTAGTACAGATAACAGAAGTTTTTTCAGACAGGGAGAGAAATGAGAAGAGAAAGGATAAGACTTTATAGCAACAGGAAGGGTTGTTCTTCAAGGAACACAACAGAATGAGGAAAAAGAAGCAGGAAGAAAAAATAATTTCATTAGAGAGAAAAGAAGAGTGGAGAAGAAAAACACAATAGTAAAGGACTTTAAGATGACTCAAATTGAAGGGAAGAGAATTTAACTGAAGGATAAATCTGTAAAGAAAAGAATATGACTAAAAGAAGAAAAAAAAAGGAAAGAAGGGTGTCTTTCATAATTTTCTCCCCAACTTTTAAAACCAAAATTGTCTTGTTTCTGTTCAATGTTTTTGCCATGCATTTCTTTCTAATGGCAGCAAAAATAGCATCACAGGTCTGGACAGGCTTTCAGCAATTGTTGATGTTTTAATCAAATGCCTACATTGTAAACCTGATAAGAATATCTATTAATGTTAGTGGTACATATTTGGAAATTTCAAGTATATCAAATATACTTTGTTTTAAAGTATATGACATGTTAGTATTTGCTCGAGTCTCAAAATATTGACAAGATCCCAGTCGTACCCTTTTCCAATCAAAACATTTCTGTCTTTACTCACACAGTAGGTAGTTGATAAATATGGAATTCCATAGATGCAATATCAGCAAGGATTGATCTGACAGAAACATATACATTTGCATGCAAACAGGGAATCTGATATACCCAAATGAGTGGAATGAGATGTACCTTGAGTAGGTAGCCTGCAAGTGCTCTACACGCACATGTGTCCCAGGTTGCTGTACACACAGTATGCATGTTTTAGAACTAACCTGTCACTTAGCTGTGTTCATTTCTTGGGGGAGTGTGGAAATCAAGAGGTCTTTGTAGAGCTGTAGCCCAGGATGCTTTATATTTGGAAGTTCAAACAAACTGCTGGTGCCTTTTTTTTTTTTTTGTTTTCTTCCTGTACAGAATTTCCACGGTAAGCATACCTAAGGAATCTTGAGGGTATTTGCCTACATGGAAACCTGTCCAGGGACACATATTTAGTCCTCTGTGTGGAAATCTGGACTTACAGAGTAAATTTTAATTGAATGATAGAACTTAGTTTATAGCATTTGTCCATTTACATTCGAGAGAGACCCTTTGATCCTGCATTTAATACAGAAATTGTTGATACAAGAAGAAAAGACAACTGTGACTTAGAAATATTTTGACATAACACACCTCTCTTTCTTGCTTCCTGCTTTGTTTCCTCTCTTGCTTTCTGTAAAACTTTCCCTGTATCCAACTTAAATCCAGAAAATGGAAAATGTATCAAGATAACTGGATGGTTGTGCTGAAGTGGAGCTGTAATTCTGCAGCACACATCTGAGGACTGTCGAAACGTTTTTTTTTAATGTTTGTTTCAAATATGTTTTGGGGCTTGTTTAAAGGTGTTTAAACAGAAAGCTTTCCACACCACCGTGATGTATCTGTCACATGCAACAATACACTATCAATTCATAGGAGCAGCCATATAAGACTTTGTGGCTTCAAAAGAGCACCATTTAACATTTTACTTCAACCTAGTAGTAATTCTGTCAGTTTTCTACTCTCAAATTCCTCAGATAAGCTTTTCACCCTGTGAAAGCTACAGATTCAGAAGATGTGACTTAACTTTTACCTTTCTGTTTGACTAAACATACCTAATTATGGTAAGAAATCATGTCAAGGACATAAACATCTTGACACAAGAGAAATCCGGTGCAAAATGATCCTCTGGATAAAGCCACCCCTAAGTACAGGATTTGCAGAACAAGAGCTCTTCTTGTTTTGTGCACTTAAATATTTTGCTGTAAGTATGAATACCAATTTTTTCACTTGCAGGGTATTTTCCTTCCTATTCCCATTTGATATGAATTAAGCTGACATTTATTTCCATATAACCTTGTGTACCCTGTTCTTTGTATTGTAGCAAGTGAAAACTGGGGTGTGAAAAAACATCCATCAGAAAACATTGCTTTTTTCTTCATGTCTGTAATCTGCTTTCTACTTACAAAGTATGTGAATTCTTTTGCTGTAAAGGAAAACAGTGTGCTGGCAACAGCTCAATGCCCCAACAGTGTCAATCAATAAGACTGCAGACTAAAAAAATACATCGGAGTACCACAGATTTTGGGTTTTAGTTTAATTTCTACTCCCACTCAATAGTTTCTAAGTAACCCATCTTTTCACCTGTTTAATATTTGTTTCTCTGATGCCTTAACAGGGCCCTCAGGAAAAATACTTGAAGCTGAAATTGCAGAGTCTCACTTGTTCTTGCTGTTGTTTCTAAAGGGTCTGACAGAATAGCTTGTTGTAAGGAAAACGCTGATTTAACACTATTTAAATTATTAATATTAACTGAATGAAAATTTGCTTCCTTAGGAGACAACCTATCTCTCTGAACTCCTATTTCCTCCTAACCTGATCACCAGGTGCAGGCTTAATAGTAATTTCCAAGATACATTGACACCAATTTTCCTTCTTTTTAGATTTGAATAGGGAACTAGAGATCTCAAAGCTTCTGAGCATCACATTTACCACCTGACTAATTTTATCAGCTGTCCGCCTGGTAACCATAAGACTTCCCTTGTTAATTGGACAACTTGATGACCAATCCTCTTCATTATTGGCTCAAAATCTTACTGATAAGCCAAGGGAACTGATCAGCCTGAGTGCCCATAATGTCATTCGGTTCCAAGATTTCCTGGCTTTTATGAACTTCTTTCCCATTGAAAGCCCTGCTTCTCATCCAAAGGAGATGAGTTACATGTGAGAAGAAGAAAAGATGCATTGTTTTACAATTACAGGATTTAGAAAATAATTTTTAAAATGCAAGTTCTGTGCAGCTTCAAGTATATGCATGCACTTTGGCTACTGTGGTAGTGTGCAGATTTTGTTAACTTTCAAAGTTGGGGGTTGCAAATGGTGCAGTATCTACCTGTGAATTCTCTTTGATGACTGAGTAGCGATGCATGGAAAAGCAAAAGGAAAGGCACAGTACAACAAAAGAGTTGTTGCTGTACTTCATGGTTAATTCAGGAACAAAGACTTATTTGGGATGTTGCACGCCAATAATTTCTCCTCTAGCACCACATATGAATTTTGAACAGGGATAAGCAGCAATGAACTGTCATAAATAAAGTTATAAGACTGTGAGCCAAAACATGTCAAGCTGCAGCAACAAAGGGTGACAGTCTCCCCAAGGCGATGCTCTCATCTAGGTTCATGTTGATCAGATGTACTCTGAATTCTGAATTTAATTCCATAATTTTCATGCAATTCAGATGATCATATCTTCTTGTGCTTATTTTGGTGTTCCCTTAGGCTGAGAGTGAGATATCCAACATCTAGTCTAGATGATGGACTGCAAAGAACACTCAGAAATAACCCTGAGACGTAATGCTAACAGCACGCACCTCTCAACTAAATCCATTGAGTGGCTAGGCTAGCATGCATCCTCTGGTCTGGGGGAAAAGAAAGCATGATACCACAAAACACTTGTGATTTAAATACGTACACCATAGCTGGCTTTTGAACATTGCTTCACACCTACTTCCATGCAAATGAAATTAAATCACTTCCCTCACCCTTCTCCCCCGTCTATAGACTGAAGCTGCCTGGGTAAAGGTGCAACAATTCATAGGCCACTTCTTAGGGTGTATGGTTTGAGAAGTATCTCACATCCCTCTTGCTGTTTGTTGAGAGATCTGTCTAGCCAAATGTAACCTGAGATATGTCAGACAAAACTGAAATCTTAAAAACAATGAGATCAGGTAAATAATAGTGTTGAGCAGACATGTCTCTGTTTCAGAGATAGAAACCCTAAAAACAAGCCTGGTTAAAGGAAACTGTAGATCATAACTTGGCAGTTGAACCTGGAAATTTTCTAAGCTAAAACTGTTTGAGGAACACAACTTCATGGAACGATTTTTGCTCTTTGAAGGCTCAAGTTTGAAAGCTAGGTAGGTTTTACCAACAAAATGAGACCATGATGTCTAGAAATAGTTCTGTGACTTTAAAGATCACTTTTGCAAACACAGCACTGATTTTTTTTTAAGTTATATAGCCTATATTTCTACTTGCAAAGGCCAGTTAGAAATTCAAGTCCATTTTTCCCAGTTAAAATTAATATTTATTGATACAAGCCTATATTTCTAAATTTGTTGCTGAAACATCAAAGTATTTCTAATGAGATTTTAAGTAACTGCCTCTCATGACACCAACTTTAATGTATATATCAAATCGTCTAAGCATGAGAACACTGTGCTAAGCAAATACAAGGAACTTCTTCCTCTTTAGTTCCTAAAAGAAGATAGTAATGCAATGTAATGCAGATGCCCAAAAGTACTTCCAAGACTTTTATAGTAAGTTGCCTTTGCTGTGCAGGAAGAAATCAGCTCCTTTGTACTTTAGATAAATTAAGGAATGTGCACTTTTCTATGTTAAATCAATGTCAATTTTTGCAAGGACTTATGGGAAGATATTAATGCTGCAGTTTAAAGTGTATTTAGGGCTATACTTATTACTACAGGGATCTGAAAGTCAGAAAACCCTAATACATAAAAATAACTCTGTGATTTCAGGAACTGTCATTAGAAACAAAAGGTGTTGGCTTGCTTAATGGAAAAATAAAATTTAATTGCAAAATTTCAGAAATAAATAAGCTTTTTAAAGTTAAAATTGCACCTGGGAAAATCCTGAATTTCCCACAGAAAATACTCTTCAATTAACTATAAAATCAATTTAACCACAGTAGAACGCTGCTGTCTTTGGATTTATAACACTCTAATTTTGTCCCTGTTTTCCAAACTCAGATTTGGTTATATAAAAATCATCTCTTTCTTAAATGTTTTTGCTCTTCTCTAATGTAAATCAGGATTTGATTTTCATCCTGAAACTACATGACTTCGGTGGAAGAATAATCAATTTTCTATTTTACCCTCTTAGAATATAGCAAGATTGGGCAATTTCAAAGTGAAGAGCTTTTAATAAACTTTTAAACTTTTTGCTCAGTAATTTCTCTTCTTCAATCAGACATTGAAGAGCGAGTCACTGAATTTTTAATGACATTCCAGTAATTTGAATTACTCCTTTCTGTTTTTCAGGTCTCCTCTCTTCAGAATGAAGAGACAACAACTGCATTTGGCATTCCTTAAATTTTGTCTTTCACTTTACTAGTACCAATTATTCCTTATATTTCTATTAGTTTATTAAAAGGATTGAATGAATTTTTCACTTCCATTTTCCACTGCTGCATAGTATTTATTTACAAGTGATTCCTTTTTATTCTTTCTCAAAATGGTAATGACTATGAGACCAACAAGATCTTCCCCTGAAAAAGCCAACAACTGGAGTTTTATTAAAAAAACAAAAGGCTTTATGGTTAGAAAGGCCCATTGCTTGTTAGTTTGAGATAGTTATTTTTCTTCCTGAATTCTCTGTACACTTATTATTAGAGTGATTTCTTAAAGTTAGTTCAGAGAAAGGATCATTCTTTTAAAAAAGTGTACATGTAACCTGACTTTTGAGAGAAGTGGTAAGAAAAGATATAATGGGATTACACTGGGGATGTGCAGAAGCATGAGGAGGAAAATAATGGTGAGGTTGAGCTAGGTAACAGCCAGAGAATGTAAGGCACCTCTTTTATCCTTCCAAATTTTAGCTAGATCTTAACTGAAATCTGGAAATCATCAGTGATGTGTAAACTAGTAGGAAAAGGAGAGAGAGAGTTGATGGGAGTGGACAAGTCTCTCCTTCTGTGTTGTCCTGTATGAGAAGTTCAATCCAGTTCAAAGAGCACAAGATCAGTTAAATTTGCATTTATCAATGTGATTGTCCCCAGACAAATTCCTAGGGCTGTTATGCTTGCAATAGCAGCTAATTTATTCTACCTGAACAAGTGCTTTTTCTCACTAGAAGGGATGCCCTCTTTGAATGCAGGCATGTCAAAATAGCTCCCTTTTTCTACATGATAAACTGTTACACATCTATCCTGCTGTTTCCAGGCATCCTTAGGGCATTTGAACTGTATAGCGATGAAACACATCTAGGCAGCTGGAGAATCACTCAGACAATTTCAGTGAAGGTAATGAACATATGAATGGATGCCTTTTCCTAGCTGTACCAAAACAGGTAAAATATGACATTTCTCAGTGGACAACGTTTCTATAAATTATTCATGTGATGCAAACTCTTCCTGTGTTGTGAATACTTCCCAAAAAAAGCACTAGTGCCTATCAGTGGCTTCCATTTCATAATATTTTATCTCTCAACACCTCTATAAAGGCATTACTATGTTTTTCTCTATTCATCAATAGAAAGTATTGGTATGTTTGGAAGGTACTCTGATTGAAAACTAAATCTAAGGCTTACCTAACTGATGCATTGTATCATGGTAAAAATTATCTCATTGATAATTCCTATCATGGCATCCAAATATGAAGATTTCATATGTTAATTTGTTCCTCAGAAAAAAATACTCACAGTTTCTATGAAAACCATCCACACAGGTTGTAGTGAAAAAAACCTGTATAGTAAAACCAATTATACACAAAGAAAGAGTTTTGACATAAAATATCAATCCATCCTATTTATCCATCATTTGTGGTGAATGTTGACTGGATATATCTGGAAAAGTACTGTGTCTGAATTTGGTATCTTTACTAATAAGATTATGTAGCTCTAAATCTTAGTGATCCTTAATACTCAGGCCTCTGCTAATTTCCCCATGGAAATGAGTTTTGACCTACAAGGATCAGTAGAGACTTTGAGTATTAGCTAATGACAAAGTACTCTTAATGTATATTCTATTTGATGCATTGCCCAGGCATTTCTTTGAATTCAAATGTTTGGTTATACTTGAATGTAGCCATCTATACTCAGGTAATTAAATAGTTCTAAATACAATGCTAATAGGAAACCATTCTGTAAGGAAATTTTCCTTCTACTTCAGGGAAAGAAAAAATGTTTACCTGAACCCCAGTTAAGATTCAGATAGATTATAGATATATTTTATGATTATTGCATTTCTATAGGAAACAATCAAGTTAGGAAATGGTAGAACAAGATTGCTGATTTTTTTTTTTTTTTGGTACAACCTTCTCCTGTGTATGTATTGTAGTTCTTTACCACATAATCACTTGGTAATCCTTTACAGGAGTTGTGCCTCATTCAAGAAGAATGAAGACTGTGGGATGGAATGAATCATAGACTTATAATAGCTAAAGTCATTAGACAGAGGACTGTTGCTTTCTTTGTTAGAAATCTAGGATGTGTAATCTACAAAGCAGGAAGTTTGGTGGTTATAGTAATATTTTGGAATCTGAATGTAAACTCCAGCATTTTCTCAAGTACTTCATAGGAGTTTCTGATTTTCCCTCAAACTCTGAAATACATGAAATTCATTTATAGGGTCTTATAAAAAATAAATCAATTTATCTTTGTGGAATATTGCCTTGAATCAATATACAATGTGGAACCCTAGGTGGAAGTGAGTAGTTTTGTATTTAGTGCCAAAGTTTGAAGGATGAGCTGTAAATAATACGTAGTAATGCATTCTCACCGAGGAGAGAAACTGTTTTTAATGTTGTAATTGCTCATTCAGTGCCATTATTTACTGTGCGCCCCTAATGAAGCAGGAATTCTGTGGAAAGAGCAATATGCTGTCAGAAACTTGAAACCTGTGTTAGTAAACACAGGGGGAATTAAAGTTGACCAGATCATCTGACTGAAGTTGACTCACATCCACCCACCATGCTTTACAGGGAAAGCAAACATATGCTTCTTTGAACTCATGAATATATAAATATCTTTAGTGTTCTCTTATATAATTGGTTCCACAATCTGCCAACAAGTGTAATAAAATTCTTTACCCCTTTAGCAGATGTGATTAATGAAGCACAAAGATTCTTTTCATGGAAGACTAAAGGTTATATTCAGAATTCTGAATTATATTGGTGTCCTCTCAAATAGTGTTAAATCTTCAATATGTCTACCACAGAGTCACCTTACACATGAGTTTTATTCATTTCAGCATCACATGTATTTTCACATTTTTGTAGATTTATGATATTGATATGTTAGTCCTGTAGTACTTCCTACTCCTTTGTGTACAGGTCACTCCTGAAAGACCAATAAATAGGTTATTTCAACTCAGCAGTTTTAAAGAAAAACCTCATCTTTGCTATATGAACCAATAATTTCTAATATGAACCTATTCAAAGCATCTTAGTGAAATCCAAATATATCATATTTTTCCCAATTCCTGATCTAGTTTAAAAAAAATCTAGTTTTGTAAAAAAAATTAAATTATTGGATGTCTTGCACAATCTATCTTCTGTAAATTCAGATTTTATCTTATACTTTAGCAGTCTAATGCTCAAAAAAACCTCAAACAAACTGAAAACAAACAGCACAAAACCCTTAAAAATAGCATTCTCACTATTTTAAACCCTACTAAGAATCTCATTTGAATCTTAGTGCAATTTATTTGACACTTTTTTCCTATTACTTTAATACATGTGTATGAGGCTTTAATGTGCTGGTATGTTCCACTACAGTCTGGTCTGTTTACATCTGGCTCTCTTTCATAAAATTTTAATCTACCCTTTGACTATTTATACTGCACACATTTCCTTGAAAGTAACCTTGACAAAAGGAAAACAACTGAAAAAAAACAAAAAAAAACCCAGTTCTGGTGAGTTCTATGTCTGGCTGCTTTGCTGAGTCTAATGTTGGCTTGATTTCATCAACTGGAATGCTTCGGTAGCAGTTGTCTAAGGGTCAATTTGCTGTAGGGCTGTCCTGTCCTTTTAGATGGCATTTAATTTTCAGTTATATAAAAATGTTCTGCCTCTTACATGGAGTTCTACAAATGCCTTAAGACATCCATCCTCGACGTCTTTTATGGCAAAACAATGCCTGTCTCCCCTACATCTTTATTTATTAGACTGTAAAATAAGTGCAGTGCATTCTATTGTCTATGTGGGTACTGCATGTTTATAAATACAGATCCGTTCATTTCATATTTCTTTACAAGCCAGAATTTAAATCTCATTCTGCCCTTTATATTTGGATAAACATACTTGCAGATGCACTCATGGTACATTTTCTCACCCTCTTTTCGCTTACTCCAACAATTCATAGTATTCACTTTCTTGTTTAAGCATATATTTGTAAGATATAGTCATTATACTACCCTGCCTCATTTAATCACTCTCTATTGTTTTTATATATCACATATTAGATGTCGTGGCAATGGCCTTAAGTGTGAAAATTATGTATGGATAGGCCTATGGGCTGGAGAGTCTACAATACAAAAATTCATTTTCATATACAAAATTCTGTAAGTCAGAATGCCACTTTTTTTCATTTTGGAACAAATCACTATTTAGAAGGTCAAATTTGTACCTTTGTTGTCATTTCCAGAAATAAAAGTATCCAGCCTTTACCCAGCTACTTTAAAGTAGCTGTGTAAGTTATAAAGACTTTCATGGAGAGGATTTATTTTCCTCTTCACAGAAAAAAAAGAACGGTAGAGAAGAAATCTCAGTCATATTTCTGAAAATTTTATTCATTTACTTGCAGACAGCTAGAAAACATTCAGTTTGTCTCTTTGTCAAGCTTTGAATTGTATAGAACACCAGTAGGTATTTTGCAATTAAATACTAAATCAAGAGGCTAGCTCTGATACTGTCTTTAGTAATAATCAATTTTATGGTATTGGGAAAACCTGGATCATTTGGTATCTATTAAAAGCTCAAATTCCTGCAGTGGCTTAAGATACTGCAAGCCTACAAAATTTGGTTGACATCTCTCTCTAAGAGCTCACTTAAATAAAAGAGACATGACATATGTAGATGTTTAGCATTTCCAGTGAAAGGTCCAGCAGTTTAGGATAGAATTTTCCCAGCAGTGAGTTGAGCTAGACAGCTGGATACTGCTGCTGAAAACTGTTTACGTATTTCATTCCTCAAATATGCACACATGGCATCACATGATGACAGCTGGATGTCTGCAATTGCATGCAGGTACTGTGCTTTTGGCTTGTGCCATATCTAAGTAACAATACCTCGATTTAGGTATCTTTTACTGAGATTAAAGTAATTATAAGAGGGGCTCAAGGGGGCTCACACTATTACCATTGATCAGCTGATGGGCAATAATTTACTGAGCTACTACATCTTGATTGGAGTGGGCATGAAAGCTCTGCTTCCCTATCTGAAAACCAGAGATAACATTCCCTCTCTGTTCTCATGAGGACACCGTGAGGATTAAAGTTTGCACACTGCTTCAAAATGTAAACTTTTACATAGAATGAATCCAGCACTAAAATGATGCCACCCTTTAGAAATTATAAGTAAGTTCAGTCTGCCAAAGAAAGCAAAGCAGTCATGCACAACATGAATATTTCCTCTCTAAGATGTGAAAGTGTGATGTGTATCTCTAAATACTAGAAAGTTGACAAAAGGGTCAAATCTCTACAGTGTGGGAAAATAAACGAGAGACATATTACAGTAATGTATTTTGTCTAATTAGGTGTGTGTGTCTTCAGTGTGCTGGTGTGTGCATTTGTATAAAAATTTCTAATGACATTTTTGGTGAAAAATTATCTGACAGACAGTTTGATATTGCTGTGGAAGTGAGCTTAACTCCCCAGTCATTCTTTGAACAGCAGGATTTATTTGTCATTTATCAAAGTTTAATATATGCAGTCTGCCTTGCGAAGAGCAATAGTGAGGAAAGGAGAGTGAGGAAAAAGGGTAGAGTGAAGCAGACCACAGCTTATGCTTTTGAAAGTGTCCCAGCCTTACTCTGCTTGCTCTGTTTAAAAAAAAAATATATCAAAGGACTGAAAGTGCAACATCCTTTGAGAGTTGCTAGGCAAGTGCTTCGTGATGACTGGCTTTTGTGCAGCTCAAGCAGCAGCCTGTTCTGTGCACTATCTGGTCTCTCATTATCGCTCATCTGTCAAACCTGCTGCTGTGAAAAGAGCTGGGGTGGAGGTCAACTTGTAAAGTAGCAGCAGTAGAAGCAGAGATGTGCTCCACTCTTTGGTGAGTTGGTTGTCAGTTCTTTTCCTCTAATGCAGTTAATCCTCCCTCCAGGAGTAAATTGGTGCTGAAAGTTGTTTCTTTCCTTTGCACTATGACCTGTCCACAGGAGGTGCTAAAGAAGTCTTTTATTCTCAATGACTCCAAGAACCTGGAGCCCTGTGACTGCGGGATGATAAATGGATGTTACTGGTCCTTTTGGGAAATTCAGAAATGTCAGTTTGCACAAATTTTTTTTTTTTTTTTTTTTTAATTCAAGCAAAACCAAAGATCGAATAAAGATGTATCTGGTACTTGTCACAGTTTGCCAAGGTAGCTTCACATGCTGACATTAAAATAATAAATTTAAATAATACTGTCACATTACAGAAAGAAAGGACTCAATATATCAACTTATCAGTTCTGATGTGCAAGGTTAAAATATTTTTCACTGAGCTTATCCCACTATTGGCTGATCAAAATGCTGCTCTGTCCTGGTGGAAGACACCTAGGAGTAAATCTGCTTCAAGGTAATGAATGTCACCTAAATTTTGTCATTAAAACCCTCTTCTTTGTCTCTCACTGAGATTCATAAGGGTAAATAAATATCTATTTGAAACCTTCTGCAAATTCTTAGCCAAAGACTGAAATAACACCAGTAGTCTGGGCTGGATCTTGACTTTTCCATAAATATTCTTTACAGATTTGGAGGTTTTTGTGGCTTTGGTTTGGTTTGATATTTTTTTATGTTAATATTTGAAGTTTAAATATCCATGGAAGATTCCTTTTTAAGTGACATATATAGTCAGACTGATAATTTCTTTTAAAAATTTTGCATGTATTATGGTTTGTGGACAAAATGTATATTACCTATAGACAACTGAGTATTTCTGCCAAAAATATTTTAATTACTTGAAAACTGGAAAAACTCTTTAAATTTCTGGAGAAACCTGGAGCAAGTTTGATTCTTAAATGCTCCCTCGGGATGTTGTAATTTGAAGTGAGAATTCCTCGTTAGTATCACCTGTTACAGTGAGCTTGTTGTCACGTTTCTCTGATACTTGTTGTCTTAATTTTTTTGTCACAGATACAACGCTGATTCAGTGATACAAAATTACTTATCAACATTATTTTGATGATACTAAATTGTTCAAGACAATGTTATGCAAATAAGGCTTCTTATATATCAGTACCTGAATCTCTCCTGGAGGTAGCATTTATCCTCTTCCCTTTCTTTTAGCCATTAATAATTGCAGGTTGTAAGCCTGATCATAGTCTGACAGTAGGAATAGGTGCTACTCCAATTGGAGTTGAGAAATGGGAATCTTTATTCTCTGAGGAATACTGTCTTGGGTCCCTGGCACCATCACCTATGCCTGAAGCCCCCTGTAGCAGGCTGGAACTAGGCAGGAGCTGGGACTTTAACACTATTTGGGCTCAGAACTGGTGGCTGAGCTGAAATACCTTTTTTAAAAAAAAAAAATTTATAAAAAAACACATTTCTTCACACTAACATGTTTCACAGAGTTATTATGATGTCAACTAAAGTCTGTCTGAAAAGATTTCTTGGACCCAGAATAGATTTTGTGAGCATAAGTCCACAGACAAATTGCCCTGTAGAAAGTTGTTGCTAAGTGCTTTCACTTAGGCCACAGAAAATAATGCATTAAGTCCCTTGTCCCCCAGCCCTGGATTAGAAAAATTTTATGCATGCTGTGATTATCAGCTCCTCTGAAATTGGCTGTCTCTCCCAAAACAGTTTAAAGCCTGTTTTGTTCACATCAGGAACTGAAAACAAATGCCAGAACTCTGACATTTGTCATAAAATGGAAATTTTGTTTTCCATCCAGCCATATACAGTACTTCAGGGAAAAGAGACAGCAGACATTCATCTTTATTTTTTATATATCAATTGAGAATGAAATACATTAAAGAACTATTTTACTTGATACTTCTGTGGACTTTGGAGTGGTCAAGAGATACAGTTAATGTTGTCTGGAACTGAGACAGGTAATAAAATGACTTTATGATTTATTTTATATGAGCAAAGACTTCTGCTATCACATCTAGCTCTTTCTGAAGAACTGAAATACATAATACATTCTGGCAAATTATTGAGATAGAATAAAACAATGTGGCTCCTTCAGAATCAATGGAGTTGAGGTCCTTTGTACCAAATCAGCACTTGTCACCTGTGCCTGATGTGTCTTGGTGGTTTAGTGTGGGCATTTGGTTTATAATTAAACTGAGGTGTGATGGGCTGCTATAGACTCTGTCCTCTTGGCAGATGATGATGACAGCAAAGTTAGAGTAAATAACCTAGTGTTAGAACTTCAGGGGACAGCTCCATGAATTCCCCAGGGTAGTCTGAAAAACAGAGTCCTTCTACAGGTGAACTTGGGTGTTTGCGAAACAAAAATGTAACACAAATTGATGAAAAGATATTTGATTGTTTCCTCATCCCACTGAAATAATTGGGTTCTTTTTTATTTCAACATTTTGTGTTGAAGATTCCTCTTGCTGAAAGAATAATGCGGAATCGTGGGTGTGGTATTTTGAAGTCTAGCACTATCCCTGTCTGTGCATCACAGTTATAGCTACTGTCAGACATCTGCCTCAGCAAATATTTCTAGGACTGATGATTAAAAGTTAGACTTTTGCTGTTGTATACAGTGTTTATTTAACTGAAAAATGACAGCTGTCTTTGTGAAGGCAGTCCAAGTACAAAATACCTCTATCTGTGCAAAAACCCCTTAATGAATATTAAGAAAAAATAGAGATATTTCACTCTAAAACAGTAATTGACAGCTGGCATCATTTTTCTGAGTGAGAGTTCTTCTGATGTTCTTTTGCATTTTCTTTTATAATAAAGTCATGGTAGGAGGAAAGTTAATTAAAGACCATAAATTGTACTGTAGTGAGACTGAAAAATCTACTTAAATTCCTACAGTCCTGATTTTGGAAATATTGAATAAATCTGCATTGCCTTTAAGTATTAGCTTTCTTTGAAGTGTTTTCATTATTTGTCTTCAGTACAGTTTTAATTTCTTCAGGATTTCATGGGGAGATAGAGTGCCATTAAAGGACAAATCTGATAAAAAGTTTTGTTTTATTGAAAACAAACATATATCAAAGGTGATGTGATATGGCAGCAATTGCAGCAATCCGTAATAATGAGACAGCACACACCTTGGTTCACAGCAATCCCTGAGCCAGCCAGCAGCAGTAGCTTTGAGCCGTTACAATTTCCCCTCTTTGTTTAAGAACCAGAAGAGGAGGTATTGCCTGCAGTCTTCTGTGGGTCCCTTGTGGAAGGGAAAACAAACTCAGCATAAAGGGTATGCTTGGTAATGGTCAGTTACCAAACAGAGGCTAACTGAATACCGATAAGGAGTCTGCCCGGTAGTGGCCAGTTACCGAACAAAGCCCAAACCAGATGCTGATTTAAGGTGGACAGAGAGACTCTCCAGCAATACCATGGGTGATATATCTATCAAACCCAATTTTATATCACAGTTCTATCAAAATTAGCTCTAAACATAGCTTTTAAAGTCATTGCTTTCTGACTCCATAACAAAGGAAACTTAAAGTTCAGTCTCTGCTTGTGGAAGGACCATCTGCCTGATGGTCGATATCCTGGCTCTCATCATTTGGTTGATGTTCTGCATTCTGGTCATCATTTTGAGGTTGCTGGTTCTGCCTCTGGAGCCGCAGGTCAGGGTGAACGTGTCTTTCAGGCAGCCACCGTACCCCAGTATCTGTGGACACGCAAGCATACCCACGACCCCAAGCACTAAGCTCATGCAGGCCTTCCCAGGTGTTAGTAAGTAAGCTCCGTACCCAGACCTTTGCCTGGGGCAAGTGTGTCTCGCCTTATAACTGCAATGAGGGAAAATGGTTCAAGATAGCAGGATTATTCGAATTTGGAGGCACTGTAAGGTGAGTAATGATATAGAAAACCTTTTCCAGTCGGTTCTGTGGGGGTTTCTCCATGCCTCCCCCTTTTTGTTTAAAAACTAAAACACCCTTTAAAGCACCATGAGTGTGTTATCTGCTATGTAAGCAGAGTCAGTGACCAAACTCAAAGGTACCTGAGAGAACCACTGAAAAGCCATGGCAACTGCCTGCAATTCAACCAGCTGGGCAGAGTCTGACTTGTGGCTCTTCGGCACCTGCCACTCAGAGCCCTCATTCAGGTAAATCTGTCCCAATCCGCACCCCCCAGGCTGCCAACACGTCCCACCCCCAGAGATTAACTGCAGCTGAAATAACATAGGGCCGGATCGTGGCCATGTGTCCCTCTGGGTCTCTCACTAACACAGGTTGCTTGCTCAGTTGACTCTGTGCAGTTCGTCCTAGCCCTGCAATAGCCGAACCCACTGGGGCCAGAGGCCATGTAGAAGGCCGTGAAGAGGAGGAGAGAACCATCAGCACCCGTATCAATCAAACCTTGTAGCTGAATGAGGCACGGACGGGCTTTTGGCAGTATTAGGGTGCATGTCATCTGCGGCCTCTGACTAGAAATGTCTGCAGCCCAGCAGGCCTGCGGAAGCTCCAGGGATCAGGTGCTGCAGTCTCCGTCAGCCTGTTGTTCTATACTAGTATCAAAAGGCAGTAATTGAGCAATGTGAGTCTTTTCAGGGATAGTAATAGAAGGTAATGGCAAAGCATGAATCTGACCTACAAAATCTACGTCTATAATGTCTGGGTGCACAAAAATCCCTTAATGGGTGACCTCGGGTCTCCCTACCAGCAGCCCACTGAGTCCCTGACCTAGGGGCCCATATATATACAAAGGAACTCTATGAATGTTACCAGAATCTAGGATGACTGTCCTTGCGGTGTAGATGTCGATATGGATTGGCCCTTGGGTGCCGTCTCTACATTGGCTGGATAGGCCTGTGTCGGCGCCCTGTTCTGGGGGAACGGTTGCATAGGAGGGCAACTCCCCCTCATTGCACCCCTCCTTGTGTTTCCCGACAAAGGGCAACCATCAACATGGTACTGGGACCAACAGTATTCCAAACAATGCCTTGGTTTACCACACCTTTTACACTGGGGAATCCTAGTCCC
>VZRZ01003276.1:383-39403 GCA_013398175.1 Climacteris rufus
TGGCTGCCTGCAAGATGTGTTCACCCTGACCTGCAGCTCCAGAGGCAGAACCGGCAATCTCAAAATGATGACCAGAATGCAGAACATCAACCAAATGATCCTTCTGATGAGAGCCAGGAAATTAACCGTCAAGCAAATGGTCCTTCCACAAGCAGAGACTGAACTTTAAGTTTCCTTTATTATGGAGTCAGAAAGCAAGGACTTTGAAAACTATGTTTAGAATTAATTTTGATAGAACTGTGATATAGAATTGGGTTTGATAGGTGTATCACCCATGGTATTGCTGGAGAGCCTCTCTGTGCACCTTAAATCAGCCTCTGGTTTGGGGTCTGTTCGGTAACTGGCCACTACCAAGCAGACCCCTTATCGGTATTCAATTTAGGCTCTGTTTGGTAACTGGCCATTACCAAGCAGACCCTTTATGCTGAGTATGTTTTCCCTTCCGCAAGGGACCCACAGAGAACTGCAGGTGATACCTTCCCTTTTGGTTCTTAAACAAAAGGGGGAATTGTAGCAGCCTGGAGCTTGCTGTCTGGGGCTGCTTGTGAGAAAATCCTTCTTGCCCATGGGAGGTATGAAAAACAATAAGATAAACCAGCTGTTGTTTGTTGTCCTTGTACGATATGTTTTGGATTAGGGTGGTGTGGAACCTAGCCAATCATATACTTGGGTTCCTACTATATAAAAAGGACAATACAATAAACGGGGCTTGCTGGCTGGCTCTCGGATCTCTGCGAACCGAGCTGTGTGCTGTCTCATTATTTGCCAATCACTGCTACAATCGCTTCCATCCTCAAACATTCTGTAAGTCTGTAGTCTGAGAAAATAAGCATCTGTAACTTAATGTAAAAAGCTTAACCCATTCAGTGCCTACAGTTGAACGTTTTAGAGTCTGTGTAATTGCACTTTTTTAGGATATGTGAAGAGTAGTGAGTTGAATGTCACTGTGTTTCTCACTTTATCACAAAATCTTTTGCTATTTAAAATATATTGACATTCTTTATTTTCTCTCCAGGTTTTGTTATCTGCTAATTGTGGCCTAAAGATGCACAATTATTTTATGCTAACATAAAATAAGACCAGACCAGTTTTTACTTTTCAGGTTTCTCAAAATATGATTGAAATTTTTTAAGAGAAAATATTATGTTTGGCCTGGTTGACAATAAAAGTGACCCTCAGATGCATTATAAATCCTGTAAAATCTATCTCATTAATATTTTTTTAGAAGTTTTGTTTACATATTGCTGTAGGATGTACATGATAAAAATTCTGAAAATTATGTACCATCTCTATATCAATGTTTCTTTAAAGAGGAAACAAAAATCTTAAATAGTAAATTTTTCATGAACATTCCTCTAAATACGGTAATTGATAGATTAAGTTAGCTGAATTGTGTAGAGTTGTTAATTGGCTAAGATTCCAAGATAACTTTTATTGATTGAAAATGAGCAATGAATGGAGAGATGCTGCCATCATAGACTACAGTGAACCAGAATTTTCTGCAGCTATGAAATGCTGGTAAAACTCTAATTTTTTCATTATGAGCCTTCAGTGTTTATACAATAGTAAAGAATAATTCCAATTAAACAAAAAAAAAATATAAAAGATAAATATATAGGAAGAACTTAACTTTTTTTCTAACTCTCCCTGAATCAAAAAAGTATGATTTGTTAAGTGGTTAAACCAGGCAGTAAACACAAGGTCTAGTTCATGAAGATACTACAGGAGAAATTTATCAATTGTGTTGGGAGATGCCTCTTCCTAATGGATTTTTTTCTTAGAATTGTTAGCTAAGCCATAACCACTGATTCATCTTAAGTAACTCATGTATCTAGGAATGAGCCAGTATAGTAGTTTCCATGAGGAGGCTGAAATAAAGCAGTATTTCTGTCTCAATCTCTATCTTTTAATTATGAACATAATAATCACAGACAGAATGTCTTTTAAATTGCAAGCAATTATACTTTCTGGAGATGCATTTCCTGTAATGTGACAAGTAGGACATAAGATGTCTGGTAGGTTTTGATCAGCAAGTACTTATTTGTAAATAATTTAATGCACACAGAAGGTAGTGGGTTGACCTTCAGGGTCCATTTATTCACAAAGTAGAGACACCATGACCAGCATTTTATCCACACTTCCACCATACTCCTGCCCCAAAAATAAAGGAAACTAAGTTGCTTCCATGACCACATCACTTTTAGTGCTTCTTTTGACCCTGACAGCAATATTTTCTCTAACTGCAGAATCTGTGTGGTTTAGAAAGTATAGGAGCATATTAGAGACAGGTCTGGGCTGATCACTTTGTAACTAACCATTGCTTATATTTTGCATAGAGAAAGACAGAGCTTCCAAATAGAAAGACCTTTGGCTATTGAGTCATTGATCAAAACTCAAACTAGAATCCATCAACTCTTACATGTTAATATGAATATCACTAAAATTGTAGCATAATCAGTAAGGTGTGTTTTTCTAAGCTTTCATCTTAAACTTCCCTTTGTTCCACCACTAAGAGAAATTATTGATGAGAGTTAAATTGATAAGTAAACTACAGAATCGCAGAATGGCTGAGTTTGGAAGAAACCTCTGGAGATCATCTGGAACAAACCCCCTGCTCAAGCAGGGCCACCTACAGCCAGTTGCCCAAGACCACATCCAGATGATTTTTGAGTACCTCCAAGGAGGGGGAGCCCACAATCTCTCTGTGGCAACCTGTGGCCCTGCTCAGTTACTCTCACAGTGAAAAAGTGTATCCTGATGTTCAGATAGAACCTCCTGTGTTTCAGTTTGTGCCCATTGCCTCTAGCTCTGTCACTGGGCACCACTGAAAACAGTCTGGCTTCATTCTTCTCAGCATCCTCCCTTCCAGGGCCTATATATGTTGATAATATCCCTCTAAGCCTTCTCATCCCTAGGCTGAACAATCACAGGTCCCTCAAATTTTCCTCATAGAAGAGATACATCAGATCCAAGTCTGGACTAAAATTGTCCCTGGACTAAAGACCTAATTCAACCTGATCAACTACAGCTGTGATTATGGAAGGTGTTGTATAAGTCTACCGTATAAATGACCACACTGCCGGTCTTGACAGCAATTAGCAGCAGTAGTTTTATAATTTGGGCTTAATTGCCTTACATAAGACATGGTTCAATACACCAAAGTTTGTTACTCTAATTTCAATGGAAATCAAAAGTAAAGACTTCTTTTGAGACTGTGTTATAGATTCTGCTAGCAGTGGAAAATTGACTGCCAGTAGCTCAAAAACTGAATGTTTGTAATTGATTATTTAATGTTTTAGTACAGTGTTTTCTAATTAAAAACTATAGGACTAATGTAGAGATCGTCAGTATTAATAGACGTATGGACTATGTTTTCCTTTGTTTTGTATTTAATTTCCTCAGACAGCACCAATAAGGTACTACTTTTTGCATTCAAAGTAGTACTGAACCAAATAATATTTTTCCCTTTTTCCACTTCTGTCTTCATGCAAGAGCTGTATCTTATAAAATGCATTTTAATTTAGGCAGACATCATTTAAGCAGTCTATATTTTCCCACAGCTCTTTCTACTTTGCTGCAGATCCAGGGAATTGAACATGATTTCACTGATATGACAGTTGCTGAACCACTATCCACAACCTGATGCAAAGCCATGTAGCAAGAATAACTGGAGGCAGAAGCAGAAAATCTCTGGCAGGAATAGCTGGTAGTTGGTCTTTCTCAACTATCGTCTCACTCTCAATGAGAAATGGAGAGCAGACTACAGCAATTAAATTCTAGACACAGCAAAGGCAGGGAGTCGACAAGGGAATTTGAAGAGATGGAGCTTGAAGTTAAACAAAACCTGCAAGAGGGATGTAAAAAAAGACAAAATTTAGGAGAGCATATATTTATTGTTAATATCTCTAAATGTCAGAAACTAAGCATTCCTATTTTTGCATCTTCAAATATGAAATCTATTTTCTAGAGATATTATTACATGCTATTAAACAGTTACCCTATTTTACTAAAAGGACATAAGCATCTGAAATTCATCAGGTGACTCCATTCTGTAATTTTTAACTTTATATATTGCCATACAGATGACAACACAGACTGTTCAGAGTCCATAAATTTCAGAGTGTATAAAGTAGTCCCTCATTATCTAACGTGAAATATAGTCAGTGTACAGATATGTATCCAGAGTCGTTTGGTTTTCAGCAATGTTTCAACTTTTAGGAGTGGTGTGAAGACATAATTACACATGCTGGAGTCCCTTTCTGACAGACAATTGCCTTCTGTCTCTATCCATGACACATCATCAACACTTCTGTATCCTTTTGTTGTCTTTTCCAGATCTGCCTCCAGGAAACCTGATCTAAAATACTCAAAAGATCTGGTTCATCCAAAAGGGTTCACAAAAAGTCCCAATAATTAGTTTTTGCTAACGTTACACAGCTCACGCAAGGTTTACATGGCAGTCTGTACAACTTATTTAAGAAAGACATTAGGTCTGTATGTTAGTAAAATTTAATTTTAACTTAACTCCTTTGAAACTCAAAATTAAATGCATTACAGAAAACAGAAAGTTCATAACCTTGCACTTGTTTGTAAGTTGTAGGTAACTATCTTGAACAGTATGAAGCAAACATTTTTAAAAACGCTAAGCCCAGAATGCTTTCGTGGTAGCAACAGCGCCTTTATGCGTGCGGGATCCCTGCCAGAGTGAGTTGTATAACTCTCCCAAAGGACAGAGTCCTAGCTACCGCAGATAGCCTGTGTCTGCTGGCTCCTCTCAGATGAGAGTTCCCCCAGGCAAGGTGTACTAGCGCCAATGAGAATAAAAGGCTTAGACAGAGCGCTCTTCCCCGGGATAACAGCCGTTTATTGTGAATCCAGTGTAGCGTTGTGAGGGTCCAGAGTTATCCAGGTGGCTGAGTAACCCAGAAGAAAGAGCCTGGAAGAAGCCCTGCAGGGCTCTTTTGAAGGGAGATGGGATCAGGAAACACCCAATGGGGAATGGCATAGTTCAAAGTGACCAGTGGAGAAGAGCTTTACAGGACATAGCCATATATGGCATCTGAGATATGGGTACAGGTAACACAAGGGAAATACGGGATTTTACCACAGCTCAGGAAGAGACTTCAGATATTGGAAGAAGAAGGCCGAGGGCTTTGCCTGGGCTTTCTTCCCACCAAAACCTGAAGCTCAAAAGCAGCAACTTCTGCCAAGTGCGCTGCTACACATTTTAACCAAACAGCTATCCACATGCTTTGCTTAGCTAGACAAAATGTGGCATCGAATTTTAATTATTTAATGTTGAGAAAATTTCAAGTATCACATAGATGAATGTGGTTTATACAGATAAGTACCCATTGGAAAAGCTTCTGGATATATGTCTATAAAGACCAAATTTGAGCTGACAGCATACCTTCAAATCCACAACCACAAACCAAAAACTTTACCCTAGCCATCAGATAAAAATCTCAGAATGACACAGGCAGTTCAGTAGTTGATAACTTTTCTCCCAGGTCAGATATGAGCTGATATCTGAATTCCTGCTTCCTTTGACTAATTCTGTAAGAAATTATCTTACAAAAATTCAGTTTTATTAATTAATGAGCATGTAATAATCAGGTTTTAACAGTTACTGAGAGGTCTGTTTTGCAGGTTGCTCATCCACAGTAGGAGAACATGGAGGCCTATAGAATCAGGACACTTCATATGTAAAAAAAAGCAGACAGACTACTTGATGGCCACCTTACATTCCAGCTTGAAATAGTGCAGCTATATGGCAAGAAAAACAGACAAAAACATGTATTCCCTTTGCTATGCACTGTTTTCTTGGAAGCATCAATATGACTGAATAAAATCTGTTCTAAACCTAGTGGGGTAAACAGAAAGTTTGGTGTACCTGGTGTCAGAACGTATGATAGACATGCAGTTGCAGCTATAGAAACATTTGCATCAGGCAGTAGCCCATCCATACTTAGGATGTATACACCTCTCATAAAAAGTCTTCTCTTGATATGGGTGCCCTGAAGGCAAATTACAAAGTAAGATGATCTAAGAAAGAAGAGGTACTACAAATAAGACACCATCACAGATGTATGATCTGTGACAAGTTTTCATACATGTGTAGCATAATTAAATAGCTCCCGTGTTTCAGTTTTCAGTTACCTGTTTTGAAATAGTGTCTCTGTCATTAATATAGCAAATAATGAAAATGGTATCTTTTAAATCTGATGTACACCATGTATTTAAAAGTACACTCACAAAATACAAACTCACTTAACAGTTCTTTAAAGGGAGCTGTTTTGTTCCTGGAGAAATCTCATGACCAGGGAACTGTTCACAAGGAGGGACCTAAGGTCTATTCTGGACTGCTTTTTTTAACACACTTAAAAACAATACCTTAAAATGCATATAGAAGTTCACTTAGAATATGAACGGGTTTGTTTTCTTGTGGAGTTGTGTAGATTTCAATAAAAATAAACTAAGATGTAATTATGACAGAGAATAGATGAGGCTAAGTGACTATAATTTGAATTCTCTTCAGTGTTCTAATGAAGTGCTTTAATCCTGATAACAACAGTCAGTCTTAGTGTACAACTTGTTCTTCTTGTGTTTATTCTAAAAAGAATCTTCATTTTCCTAACAGCAACAAACAGAATTTAATTTCTTTCTGTCATAGTTATTTCCAGTAAACCAATAGAATTGCAATCCAAGTCACCTAATACCTTCCCCTGATATTATTCAGGATTTTGTTTTCCAACTAGCTTTATATCAGTACAGTTTTGAAAAACAGGCAGTAGATCTAAATGAATTAACTTTGAAGGAATCGGTTTTGAGGTTTGCTTACGCTCTACCTTTCCCTGTTCCCTGCTAAATCCCCTCTTTGATAATCCAGGGCTAACAGCTATCTTTCTTTGGAGTAGCAAAGAGCACAGAGTATATACAAAAACATTTTGCAGCGTGAATACCTGTAGCAACTTATCATTTACACATCCACAGCTGCAAAAATGATAAGGGAACCATTGAACTACAGTGAATGTTCTTCAGTTTGCAGATGTTATAAAATGTATGTTTATGTTATTACTTAAAAATATCAAGTAGATAATTTAAATCTTGAAGGATATCATGACAATCTGTAAACAGAACATATGTAAACAGATTGTTTCATCTTGATAAAATACTGATGTGATTTTCCGTATAAAAGAAATCATTGATGTGTCAGAAATAAATTTTTAAACCCCCAGAAGCTTCTAAAGGTCTAAAAGGCATCTTGAGTCTTTTTATCAGCTGTGCTTAAATAGATAAGGAGAGAAGTCACCCTAAACAGTATTCAGCTTTTATCTCTCTCTCTCTCTCTCTCTCTCTATATATATATATATATGTACTGTTATCCTTGCATTGTCATTTTAGTGCCCTGTCATATTTGTCTAATTCCACAGCAGCCATTCTGTCCTGCTTAAGCACCAAATGTTGATGAATCTTAGATGTAAACCAACAAGGGCAATTGAAACTAATGAAAAGACAGAAGCCTAGAGACTGTCTTAAAATAGGCTGAATGGGAGAGCAGAAAATCCTAACTTAAAGAAAATTAAGGGACAAACCCTGGGATTTAAAATAACTTGATGAAAGTTTAAATATTATGGTATAACATGCTAAAATCTCTAAAAAATATTTAATCATTTACTTAGGAAATAACATGTAGGAATTCTGACTAAACATCTTGAATTAGAGATTGTTTTTATCAAATTACCCAAACACTATTTGCAAGTATATCATGATTTTTTTTAAATAAGTGTTAAACCCAAAGGCACTTAACATTTCATACACAGATAATGATAGTCACACTTAGACCAAGCATGAATGCTGTTTATTACAGCATTTTTTGTTTTAGATAACTCATGAAAGCATCAATTCTACATAAGGTGGTGACTTTTGACCAGAACAATAATAACCTGTAGGCTGAAAGAAAATATGTATTGCAGTATAATCCCTAGTGGACAGTAGTTCACATAATAAAACTACCAGACATAAAATGTTAGGGGTATAAAAACTTAAATTTTTTAGAAACTCCCTATTGACTT
Source organism: Climacteris rufus (assembly GCA_013398175.1). Lineage (NCBI taxonomy): Eukaryota > Metazoa > Chordata > Aves > Passeriformes > Climacteridae > Climacteris > Climacteris rufus. Next base: position 8,459 of record VZRZ01003276.1, read on the forward strand.
GCTGTTTGAAATATGGCCAATGGGAAGCACAGAACAAGAATGACACCTAGTGGTCCCACAGTATTTCCATCAGGGAGGTTTCTTGTTTCAGTTCATTTGCAAATGTACAGTCACATATATACACACAAATTTGCATGTTTTCTCAGTATTATAATTGATTTTACTTTTCACTCCTCTAAAATCAGTGTTCAGTCCCATGTTGTCCCTGACTCATCCTGTAATCTCATGAGACCAGGTAAAGGAGAGATGCCCTTAACTTTGCTCCATTTATATTCCTCAAGTCTGACAGCTGCAGAATGCTGATGTGCAGCAGCAAGTGTATCTACTTTTTTGACTTAACATCTTTTTGATAGAGAAAATGGCCATTTTAAAGAGACTGGCCCCCCCCCCCAGATTTGCTTTGGTTAGCTATTGATTTTATTTGAAGGATTCTTAGAAGACATTAAAAAGAGAAGAAAATATTTCTGGACTTTGGCTGAACAGGCATCTTCCACTATTATCAGAGCTTTGAAAAAGGCTGAGAGATGGATTTGTGGAGAAACAGCAAATAGAATTAGCACTTGTATGTAGATGAATGTATTGAAAGAAAATTCCCAGGCAAAATTAAAATAAATTAGCATCTGTTATTTTTTAAAGCTATTCCTGACATAAATGCTTTGTAATGCTCAGTTTCATTTAAAAATAGCAAAGTCATGCCCCTTTCTTAATATTTGCCTCAAAATAACAAATGCAAAATCTTATAAAAATGGTTTTCCATAAACAAGCAGAGAGGAAAAGATTAGTTTTCAGAAATGATGTGTTTTAAATAAGCAGTAATTCTTTCATTGCTCCCTGAAATATTCTGCCCTGTGCTCTCCTCAGAAATGCATGAATATTGTTGATTGACAAAAGCCTGCATAGATATGAATCAGGACATTTTTATGTTAATTTATATGAAGATGTAATGATATTCTACCGCATATTTTTCTGCTTCTGAATCTGTTTCTGGATCACCAGTAATAAAGTCATTGCTTCTTTCAAAGGTCTAATTACAAACTTCTAGAGAAAACCTTGCAATGGAATTTAAACATTGTCATGGTCACTGACCTCGAGCTGAACAGAGAAAGCAAATCTGATACAGTCCTTCACTTTACTTTTAAGTGGTGGTGAAAATCCACATCTAATATTGGTTTTATTTATTTACATGCTATGCTACATTATAGTGACAAGACCTAAGAAAATACCTAGATTAAATCTAGACAGATAAAATGCACTCTGTTTTTCATGAGCTTACCCCTGGGAGTCAGGCTTGAAAAGTGCTATGAACTTTTCTTTAAAACAATGACAAAGATTTGATGTACAAAACATGATGGGCGGTGTCTTGGTGTAACCCCAGACAGTGACCAAGCACCACACGGCCACTCACCTACTGCCCCGGCAGTGGGAGAGAATTGGGAGGGCAAAAGAGAGAAAACTCCTGGGTTGAGATAAACACAATTTAACAGGTAAAGTAAATGTCATGCTTGCGAGCAAAGCAAAACAAGGAATTCATTCACCACTTCTCATGGGCAGGCAAGTGTTCAGCCATCTCCAGGAAAACAGGACTCCATCACAGGTAATGTCACTTGGGAAGACAGACACCATCACTGTCAACCTTCCCCCCCTACACGTCCTCCTTCTTCACCCACCTTTATATACCGAGCATGACACCATATGTTGCAGGATATGACTTGGGTCTTTTGGGATCAGCTGTCCCAGCTGTGTCCCCTCCCAAGTCTTTCTTCACTCCCACCCTCCTTGCTGGTGGGTTGGGTGAGATGTAGAAAAGGCCTTGGCTCTTGGCAAGCACTAGCAATAATAAAAACATGCCTGTATTATCAGCACTGTGTTCAGAAAAAATCCAACACACAGCCCCATACCAGTTCCTTGAAAAAATTACCTTTATTCCAGCCAAGAACAGCACAGGCTGCTAGCTGAGGGTGTGCTGTTTACTGTTTTGAGGATGCATGCAGATTCCTGAGAAATACTGATTTTCATATTACCAAAACTGCAGATTAATCCAAGCCTTACTTGTGAATTGCTCTTGAATGCTTTTGGTAGACTTCGTCAGGAAGACAGCTTTCAATACATTCTAATATAATGGGTGACACATTGAGGTTTCTATGATTTACTTCATGTGGGTGTGTGGAGGGGAGAGTGTGTGGGGTGTGTATATGTTCTGTTAAAAGATTTGTGGTTTTATTACTGTGTTATAGCTGTAATTCATTTTATAGCAATGAATTTACTCAATGGACATAGCAAGATTTTCCTCTTGTTTTTCAAGAAATATTTGATCATCTAATTAAGTTCCTTGTGTAGAATGGAGAATTTTGTGGTCAGGTTTCTGATTTCTTTTTAGACTGAGTCTAAACCAGAACTTCCTTGTGACTTAAGTTTTCTACCTGTAAAATGGAGAAAGTAATTTCTTTCTACTCCCTTTGCTTCAGCTCTGCCTGTTTAGGTGGTAAAGTCTTCAAGGTAAAGCATGTATTGATCTATTTGAATGTATAGATTTTAGCAGCAACAGAGCATGGATTCTACTCAGGTCACCAGAAGGATCTCAGACTGATTAGGATTAAAAAACAATGGCTCTTGCCTAACATCTCAGGTCACAGAAGCCTGACTTGTCTGTTGCCCCATCCTTCACATCTTTCATTTGCTGATATATATTTGAGTCTATCACACCTCTGTTTTTCATTATTTCTTCTTCACAAGGAAGGCAGCAGACATTACAGTCTTCTCTGCAGTCTCCCTCAGTTGTATCACTGTTAGTAGATTTTAGAGTGCTAGGGAACATTTCCAGACATGGAACTCTATTATTTATTGGGGCAGATTGTCAGAAGATTTCCTCACACCGCTCTGGGGCAGGAAATTGTCAGATTTCCAAGCAATGCCTGGGCATAGTTCCAGTTCCCCAGTTTTCTTTGTAAAGTCTTCAGTAGCAGTGATGGGACATAAAAGAGGTTACAGCAAAATACATATGGTATGGTCAGTGTTTAGGAAATGTGTGACCAGAGTGAATGGTCACCAGCAAAAGAAATGGAAAATTTGTTTTCTCATGAGCACCGTAACATCTAGATGCCTCTTTGAAGCACATATTTCTGAAGCTACCTGAACCACAAACAAGCTTCTCTCTTAAACTTTCCTTAAACTTCTGGCTGATTGTTACTCCTTTTGAGTTTGTTGTACAAATACTTCCTGCACCCTTCAGAGGCAATAGAGCTCTTCTGGAAGGAAAATTAAAAGAAGAAAGCAAACAGAAACTGCCTAATTTTTCTCACCTATAAAATCTTAATTTAAAGGGTGTCTAAATTAATAATTCGTAGGAAATACATTGTGTGATTAATCAAACCTCCTTTTATATTATGATATTATTTGCATTACAAATATACATTATTTATTTTCTCTGTGTAACTGTTCTTAAAAGGATAGTTTAAGAAAAGATCTGGGGTTTGACTATATCTGAGAGAGTTAGCAGAAAGGCTGTATTTATATGTTTAAAATAGTGGTTCTGTGTCCTATAAATACTGTTTAAGCTATCATTCCTAAAACAAATTTGCCATCACAGTATTTAGCAGCCAGTTGTAGAGTAGAAATTGAAGACCTTAGTGTAAGCCCTTGCAAATTACTTCAGGGAATTGCATCAGTTTACTTGTAGTTCATACATTCACACAAGAATTTCCAGCCTATATGTTAGATCTTTCTCTGGCTCATTTAATTTCCTCTGTATCAAGCACATTACAAGGGGAAAGTGGACCCTGCCCTTTGCATCACAATCTCCCATATTTCGTACTTTCTGGTCATTGATGAAAATGATAGATATTTTCTCTCTGCTCTTTATGAACAAATCTCAGATTGCCTCTCTTTGTATATTCATGCTAGAAAATCATCCTGCCCTGAATGTTCATTTGAAAGACATCATTAAAAGGAAGCACACATAGTAAAACAACTTCATTTGAACAAATATTCACAACAATCCTTTTGTGATGTTCACCCTACACCATCTTCAAGTCTAGAATGATGGTTCAGGTAATTTCTTGTTCTGTCTCCACATAGAATAATGGAACATTCCAATTTCCTGTTACAGTGTGTGTGCAGAAAATCCACTTTAACCTTTGAAATAGCTAGAATTTGGAATGCATGTCCCTAACCTGCCCAGTCTTCATATGACTTGCTTGCTCAGGAAGGTGAGGAGACTATTTCATCACACTTAAACTCTGTTGAAGGAATTAAACAGTAAAAGCAAAAGAATACTGTCAGAGTTTTTTCCGCTTCAAGGTTTTCTCACTCCCCATACAGCAAGTCTTGCTTGGAAAAACATGGCCTCAGGACCTGTGATTAAAGACTGTTAAACACTCAGCAAATGGCCACAGCATTAAATAGAAAGGAGTGATGAAAGAACAGAAAGAAACCTTGCATATCAGACCAGTGTAAGTGCAAAATGTAAGCTCTTACCTTATCACCTTCACTCTATACAGACAACTGCTGTAAAAAAATCCTTTCTGAAAAATGACTTTTCCAGGAAGTTAACAATAAATGGTTGTTCAGAAGAAAGAACAATTTACTTATATTCTGAACCCGAATAATTAGTTGCCTGGGTAAGGCTTAGTTTGTTTTCTTTTTCTTTCATTTCTTCTCACTTTTATTACAATACCTCAAGCTCTGGAAATGGGTGTCTTCAATTACAAGTTATTTAAATCAGCTGTTCCAGAAACGTATTTGCTATTTTGATCAACTTTTGAATGCTAATTAGAATATTTTTCCCACTGCTTTTCTCCTTAGGAGCTAGAAACTCAGCTGTGTAAATCAGCTTTTGATGATGTACACAGTGGTATGTTTGACTCTGAATGTTTAAAGAGAAGGGAAATGTTGCAACAGCATATTTACCACAATGGTATTGAATTTCTCTTTGTCAAGGGTAACAAAGAATGGCAGAGAGAAAACAGACAGTTTTGTACCTAAGTGTTTAGACTGCAGTTCAGGAGATCAGTTCTTTTGAATCAGTTTTTATGAATGAATTTCTTAAAAGACTAGGTCAGTTCTTTTTCTGCAACACATTTCCTGTCTGAAAATTAAATCCCAGTCCCTTATCTCAAAAATGGGACAGAAATTTTTGTACCACACCAAAAATGCTTTAAGGCTGTTTCTAAAGCTTCCAACACCCTGCTCATAAATGATGAGTACTAGATATGACCTGGGGTGTAATGTTATTTTTTATTTTTAAGCAGTGGAATATCTACAGGAAAATTACTGACATTTTAATCGACACTCTCCATACTACCTCTTTCCCAAAAGGAATTTTCTTCATAATTAAATTGTTTAGGATGCTAAATAGAAGCCAAACCTAGTGCACTAGCAGGATGTGACTAGTGAGACCAACAGGAGTTCTCAGTCCAATTTACCAGACCTAAGACACAGAGTGCTCATCCCTGGTGTGCTAGGCATGAATGTACTGCAGTTCCTGGTGCCCAGTTCCAGTCTAGAGTGAGACTGAGTACACACACTCTATGTATGCTGTATACATACTTTGTACCAAAGCAGCAGATCAGTCCCAACATGAAAAGAGTGCCTTCAGAGCTGACACCACAACAAGCAACCACGTAAATTTAAATTAGCCTGATCAGGATTGGAACTAAATGAAAGAGGATCAAATGGTCCCATCCTGTTCTTAGTCAAGACTCAAAGATTGCTAGCAGATCTCAGGCACCCCACACACATATCTTTACACAGGGCACTCCTTAGCAGACCTAGATTTCCCAGTATCCAGTCCCCAGATCTCATGTCATACCCAGTGACTAGTCTAGCTTGACGTGCTGCTGTCTCACAGCTGTTTCACACAGTTCCCTATGGTAGCTGGCCCACAAGCCTGAGTTCTCCTCCATATCTTCCAGACTGCCTGAACTATTTGCCAGTTCATCTGTCTTGAAGCCTGCAATCTTCTTGTACACAAATGCACATACATGGACCAGAAATTACATTCACACATAAAAATGTCTAGTGAATATATAACCTACCTGCTTTAAATGCATCTGACCACTTTATTCCCTTCTCTCTGTTCTCCCATGCTTGTTCCCTCCAGATCTAGCATTTCTCTGCCCATGTCTTTTCCCCAAAAAACAGCCTGCTTCAAATTACTTTTTCTGCATTCAGCCCAATCTTGCTACATCCATTCCCAAGTCTTCTGTTTTTGAAGGACTGGAAAAGGTTTCGTTATGTGAATGATTTGTGAAACCTCCTTAAGGGAAGACTATCAATGTTCTTTGGTCTGCGGAGTGAATATCTGTGCCTGGATGCTTGTCTGTACCTGTATTCTGCTCTAGACATTTATCTGGGCAATGTGTGATGTTTATCTTACTTCTGTGCATAATTCTAAACTAACCAGATGTTAGATGTCAAGACAAATTAAAAGTAATGCAGAATGTACTCAAACCTTATGATGTCAAGACTAAACAGGTAGGAGAAGGAGGTATCTGACAGCAATGTTAAGATTTTATAGTTTATTTCATTAGTTAAGCCTTTTGAATATCAAATATCACAAGCTTTTGCAGCCTTGCTCTTCTCTTTGTATAACTGAATATCTTTCAAAGTTAACATTAACCACAAGCTGATTCTGAATTACAATCAGAACTCTGGCTTCACATGGACAATTGAGACTTGGCTGGATAACACTACAGGGATCCAAATGGATATCTACAGTTTGTTCTGAGAGAATATAAAATCAGTTTGTTACCGTGGTATAGGTTACTGTTTTTGTAATAATTTTGTTCTTGAATTTCAGATTTGGGAGTCTCTGAAGAGATCTCAGATGTGTTAGATATCAGAGTATTCTGCAGTCCTTATTCCTCTCAGGATCTGGAAAATAATGAATTCGTAAGTGTGAAGTAGGGAATAAGAGGATTTTCTATTCATAAAATAATTGTAGGGGAGGTTGTATAAATAATTCAGAAGGCATCCATATTTGGTGATGCTGGTTTGGTAGTTGTGTGTGTTACTGTCTGCAAGGGTATGCAATGCTTCAGATTCAGTGGAAATAAACAAAGGAAAAAGATTTTTTGCCACTGTGTATTTATGTGACTATTGACAGCAGCTCAGAGGAAAGAGAATACTAGTACAATGATTTTCACTTAATGTGATCACTAGCTAATTTGATCCTCCCTGTTATTTGATTTGATCTCCAGGAAATAAATCATTTTCATTGATTCTTGCTGTGGAATCTTATTGCTTATTTTGCTCACGTCCACTTCAGCTAATACTAGATAATTCAATCAACATTTATTGCATCTGTCATGGACAAGGGAAGAGTAATCATGTTGTTTACAACATTATAAAAATAGACTTGTATCATGTGTTTTCTATTTTTCTTTTCAGTTTTCCTGCATCAGTAGATAGTGATTTGAAATCGGTAGTTATCTTTGAGAGAAGCTGGAAATTAACATTTTATGGCACCTGCAACATGGCCAAGCACAAGATAAAATTAAAAATGTAAAAAGCTATCAATATGTTTCTACTCTGATTTGTACTGATGTATAAAATAGTCCACACTGTTGAAGTCAGGCAAGTTACACTGACATGAAAGCAATCAAGCCAAGAGATTACGTTTTTGGTCTGTTTGAGCATTAGGTAATGAACATGCAGAGAGTGTTGTTTTTAAATTGAAATTTCAATAGTTTTGTTTTCTCAGATGATTTAATCAACATATATTTTAGGTGTTCTCCTAATTCCACTGTGGATAAATCATCTACTTTCTTAATATGATCCTAGTAAGGTGAAAACAAATACCCAGCCTGTGCTGAGAATTCAATTGAGTCAGTGGTTGTGAAATATGCAGGTGGTAAAAATTAAGTTAATTAAGATGGGAGCATTAATTAGTCTTTTGATCCACTAATACAAAAGGATTTTATACTAGTTACTACTACTAACATGAAGGGGTGTCATGGAAGTGACTCTCCCCCTCATTGACCAGTGATCATATTCCCTAGGCATCAAGTATGAAAATACATAACCTTCTTAAACACCAATATTTTCTACACCTTTGCCTCAAAATATGGGACTCAAAATAAGTTCCCCTATTGAGCAATGAATAATTAAGGCTGGATTTTATTTTGATTTTCAGTGCTGTGGCAGCCTTTTTAATGGAGATACCAGTATAAAATCAAACAGCAACTCAATGGAGCTGGAAATGTTTCATATGCAAACAACTGCTTCTAATTGAATCTTTGCTCTAATTTTATCATGCTTCATTTTTAAGGTCAACCACTCTAAGAGGGTAGATATTTTTGCAGCATGACTAAGGTGTTTTATCAGCAAATAAATATAATTTTATTATAAGGAAATTCTGTTTATTTTAAATAGTTTATATATATGTTACAGATTACTGCATTGTATAATATAAGACTGCAGAAAAAATCTAAAGCCCAATGTATTTACATTTTATAACATAATTTTAGTTAAGGGATAAGTATAAAGAAATGCCTGAGAATTGTCACTGTTTTCAGTTCTGTGTTAAGGACATTGAATATTTAACTCTAGAATGTTCTCTGCTCCAAGAACAATGGGAAACCCTATCATAGAAGTACTCCTTTTATAAAGCCTTCTTGGAAAGAGACAATCATCTCAGTGAAATACAAACGATTGTGCTAAATATTGATATAGAGAGGAAAGTTGTCGTGTCTAAGTTAACTTCTTGTATTTTGTAACTGGAATTACAATATGCGTACATTAATGCAAATTAAATTCAGTAGTTTTCCCCATATCTCTTTAAAATGTTCTAAAATATTTATACTTTTGTCTTGTAAAGACTCTGTCTTTCATTAACCTATCAAAATGGAGATTAATATACTGTTACAACACAGGGGATCTTAGAAGGTTATTTTACAACTAAATACTTTTCTTAGTGGAGGTTTAAGTCAGCATACAAACTAATTTGTGTATTATGTGTAGAGATTGGAAGATACCATTACCCCAGTCTCCAAGAGATCTGTGTTCCTGTATCTGGTTCCAAGGCTCATAAACTGACTCCTCTGCAAATATATTAGACTATCTACAGATTTGATTTTCTCTATGCTGCATAGGAGGGAAACTTGGGAGTAACAAGCCATTCTGATCTGACAGGAACTGTTTTCCATCCCTAAATCTGGGCAAATCCATAATCTTGACTAAGTAAGCAATGTATAGCTTTTTTTAAACAAAGAACTCTTACAACAGCTGAAGGCAATAATACTTTTTGACTAGTGTCAGATCTCCAGCTATGCCCAGTCTCTGCTAATTCAGAAGAAACATGCAAGATAAAACAAATGGCATCAACCTAGATAATTATGCATCATAAAAACCCATTTTCATGAGGTATCACATACTAAAAATTACTATTTCTTCCAATTAAATGTAAACAAAGCCTAAGGTGACAGGCCCAGTAGTAGATAAGTATATTTTGTAGGTGGATAAAGTCTACCCACCATGCCTGTTGATGTTCAGGAAAATAATGAGCCAAAATAATGCCAATAATGTGCTGGTTTATTTCATATTTCAAGAACAGTCTTCATCATAACACTTTGCTATTTTTGTACAGAAGATTCTGGAGTGAACTCAAACCCCCAGTGTCGGTGCAGTGACTGTTCATTTTCTTGCATAGAAGAGAAAAACAAAGGCACAGACGAGAACATTAGTCCAGACTGATCACATGTCACTTCTAGAATTAAATGCAGGTCTTGGAAGAGCTATAGCATCTTCTGGAGAAAGAAGACACTTATTACTTTCTATTGTCTACAAGAATTTAGGGTGACTAAGTTCTTAAATATTTTTATTTCACTTAAATGACTTAATATAGGAGGAAGAAATCTAGGGTTTTGTGTCTTTGTACAAATTGGTGAACTGTTTTCACAGAAGCTTGGAATAAGAAGAAATTAGCCTTGCAAATTCAGTAGGATATTAAGCTTCTATTGAGAAAGTGTAATAGCAATGTTTTTTTACTTGCAGGCACATGGCACTAATCTTGCAGAAGTAAACCAGAAATTCAAAGAAAAGACAGCAATAAAGGTATATTTGAATGAACCCAAACCAAGCCAACAATCTGTAAAGGAATAAAATAAACCAATGTAAAAAGATGCAAGCAGTTTAAATTATCAATGTCTGAAAGTTTTGTATCAGCCTGAGCGATAAACATACAAATAAAATTTCCTTCTGAAATTAATTGAAAATTCAATTCAGTGTTACTGCAGAAAATCCATAAAGCTCAAGTAGCCTTGCTATGAATTTGTTGATATGCAGGAAAGACAGGCTGTGTATTTGTTGCTGGAATCAATGGTGCTAAACCAGGACCTCTTGTAAAGACAGCAAAATATTTTTGCCTATGTAATAAAAATCATAGCGTTAGATTAATTAAGTTTCATTCTTGTTATTCAGCAGACTGTCTTTCAGATTTGAGAAGATTAAAACAGTACATTGTATCTATATTCTACCACTTTATTTAGTTTAATACTAACCTTGCTGCAACTACAGGCAGATTAAGGTACTGCATTACAACTGCAATCCAATAAAGGCTGATCAAGACCTAACACAAAACTCAGTATTTTTCACATTCTGGCAGTAAAGTGTGAAAATGAAGAGCTGGACTTTAATACCAAGATAATGTAAAGGACAGACTGTAATACAGTCCTGTTGCTGTTGTTGAGAAACCAACAAAGTGGTTTTTATTTAAAATAAGTACTGTGGCTTATACAACACCATATGCTAGTACCATCACAAAGCTCTTTACATAGAGACACAGGCATCTGATTACTGTATTAGCATGACCATTATTTAAAATACTGTGACTACAATGAATCTTCAAACTGAAAAAGAATAAAAGATCAATATAAATCTGTACAATCACAAGTATAATGGAAAGAGTGTATACGGTGTGATTGTCTCCTTTTAGAGTAAGAACACAAGAAACCAAATGAAGCCATTATGAAAGTTTAAAAACAGACATAGGGGTCATTTTCCAAGAAAGTGGAACTGCTTGCCAAGTTGTTTTGTGGATGCTGAATGTTCACACAGATATTCAAAGGAAACTCACAAATTCAGCACAGAAATCCATTGTGGTTCTACATGGAAATCACATTCAACTCAGACAGTCACAAATCCACAGAATCATTGAACAGTTTAGGTTGGAAATGGTCGTAGGGGTCATCTAGTTCAACTTTCTGTTAAAAGTAGAGCCAACTTCAAAATTAGTACAAGTTATTGGGTCCAAGCATGAAGATCCCACATTCACTCTGACCAAGCTGTTCCATATTCAACAACTTTTACAGTAAGAATATTTTTCATGTATCTACTTGAAATTTCTCTTGTTCTAAGTTGTGATAATTTCCCATCACTTATTGCCATGCACTATGCATCTCTGAGAAAACTGATGTCTTTTTCTAATTCCCCATTAAGTACAACAATTGGATCACACTTTAGTGCCCTCTTTCAACCACAGAACAAAGCCAATCTCTCCAACATTTCCAGTCATACTGTATGCTCTATCTCTACCCATTTTATGGAGTAAAATGCTGGACATCACTCTCTTGGGCAATAAAAAACCTGGACACAAGCTCTATGTGGAAAATTACTACAGATTAAAAATTGGAGATTAGAGTGAAATTTGGCATATATATCCTTCTGCTGTCCTTCCATCCTTTTCTGGGCACCTATTTTTGGCTACTGTGGGAGAAAAGAATACTAGGTTAAATGTACTTTGGATTGACCTACTGTCTGTCTTTATGTTCATTATTATAAATTTATGAGTTTTTCTTATTTATTGCCATTAGTTATTATTTTTATACCACAATGCTTCTGATTAGTTATCCTGTTTTAAATAAAGAGCATCAGGACCAAGTGTGACCTGTTCAGAGCATTTTCTACCTGTCTTCAGCCAATATCAGGTCTCCCTTTTGTCTATTTTATTTCACTTTATTCAAACAAAACCCTGCTTGGCAGTGGTTTAATAATCAGAGACTCTTTGGGATACTGTATTTATCACAGGTCAAATGCCAAAAATACTGCATCTCAATCATCTGCTTGAAATATGGTTCCAGAAAAATAAAAAAGTCTCAATGGACCATTTTCTGTTAAAATAGAAGAGAAAGTATAAACTTCTTAATCCCTTTTTAATATTTTAAATTAATAAAGACATTTTCAAACTTCACTAAATTAATCTATTGTATTTAAACTCCACATTAAAATATTCTTTCTGTAACACTAATCAAAATGGTGATTATCATGTAGTATAGTGTTTGCCTGGGGTAAAATTTATTTTTTATAAGAAGTGTTGTCTTTTCTATTCAAATATGCCAGCTGTTCAAATTTTCTTCAATAAAATTATATGTAAAGGATGATGCTTTTTTTTAAATTTCTGTTTGATATACTCTCTTTCACCCCGTCATGAAGACATATAAATTCTTTCACTTCTTGAAGTCAAAACTTCAAGGATTACATTATATGAATATGAATATATATAAATTCAATATGAAACAGGATTTCATATTGAAGATTTTCCAAGCCTTATGAAAGCAAATAATGAAAGAAAAAAATTAATAGGGTACAGCCTAATTCCCTTTCTTAATCAGAGGAGTAAAAGCAGCATGTAAACCATAAATTTTCTCAAAATCTGAGCATTTGATGAGTATAATGATATCTAGTTACCTGCTGCACTTTTGCACATAGTGCAGGACTTGCAAAATCCACAAGTCTATTATAGCAGTCAACGTCTGGGAACAACCCTATTTATGCCTGTTTAAAGGACGAACAGAAGACAAATGTGATTTCTTTGCCTGAAGTCTAAAGAAATAATAACAATTTTTTTGTTGTTTTTCTTAAATTATCAAGCTTCACAGTGTTTCCAGCAATGTAAGACTTGAGATCTTCTGTTTACTCTCAGGTCATAACCACTTTTCTAGCTGTTCAACATCTTCTCTGGTATTTTCAACCTCCAAAACACAAAAACTTGCAAACAAACTCATGGCCTGAAAACTGCAGCTGCTGTAGAAAATATTCATTCTCTAATCAGGTCCTGTCTGTCTTCTGTCAGAGGAGAGAGTTCTTTCTTCAACAGAAATCACAGAAAACGAGGTTTGGTGTCCCCATCATACTTTTCTCAGACAGCTGCCCTGCTCCTCTTCTGCATTTTACCAATTTGCTCAATTCTGCCATGCAATTGTCTTGTATGAGCATTCCTGCTAAAATAAAATGTGTTCTCAAAGGGTGTTTAAACATCTCAAGGGTCATTTATTCATATTTGCTAGAATTTATAATTTGGAATGTGTCAAGGCCCACCAGTACAGGAAAACATTGTACGTTCCAGTCCAGAGTCCCTCTCCTGTATGGCTTATGTCTGCCTCTATTAGCCAAAGCCTAAGTATTGGCCTTCAGACCGAGCTGAGTAAGTTCCCCATTCAACCTTTCCACTGAAATTAGAGTTCCTGATTTCTCTGGTACAGATATAATTTATTTGAATATGATGAATCCACAAATATATTTTAAAATAATAACACTTTCTAATTCATCAAATGTCTAGGTAAATTTCCTTTTAATTTAGAAAATATATTGTTCAAGACCTCTCCCAATTAATTCCACTAACAGCAGAAAAATGTATTATTTCAGCCACATACTAAGAATAATGCAATTCTAAACCACACCTTAAGGCCAAATTGAAGATTGTCCAGGGATTACAGCTGTAATTCTCTGTGAAATCTGTCTCTTCCCCAGTTTAAGATGTCTGTGACTGAGACAATTCTATTGTCAGGATTTCTCTCCACTATTTATAATGTTTAATTCCATTCATTATCAGAATTGCTTCTGTCGCAGTAACGACACAAAAAGAAGAGACCGGAGACACCTGTTACTAAGATCAGAGAGAAGGAAGGAAGGGGCACAAGACCCGCCTTCTTTATTTTTTATATACATTTGGAAATCACTATTCATTGGAGGAAATCAGTTCTTCCTCCCTCAATTACAGTGGTCAAAGGAAATGTCCATCAAAGTTCTGTGTCCATGAGAAAGGAATGCAATTGATAAGATACAGTTACAATAACATAGCCATGTTTACAGAGAAAACTGTGAGAAACTAGCTACAGAAAATGAAAACATCCAGGACTGCAAAAATCAGGGCAACATGCTTCCTAGTCAATTGTGGCAGTGTGCATGGCTAAAGCCACAGCATGTAAGCCTGAACACTGGGGGAAGGGAGCTCAGCACACTGCCCTCTGAGACAGCTGTTCTGGTTAGGGTGACACTGTTACCCATTCCATCATAGCTTTCGGTTGTTGTTTGCATACGTTGTTTCCATTGGTTTGTTACTCAGTTATGTAATGTTCTGTATTTGGTCATGTTCCAGAAAGTTCTTGTCTCCTTGGTTACCTATTGGATATATTGTATTTTCTGTTCCCCTATTGGCTGTATCCCCTCTCCCTTTCCCTATATAAACCCCTCTTGATCCCTGAGCCTGGGTTCTTCGCTGTGGAACCTTCAGCTTGCCTGGACCCTCGTTCCTGCTCCTGCTCCCAGACCCTTCCCTGGACCCTCTCCTGCTGCCCTGCCCTCAATAAAGAGCTGAAATCACCGGACAAAGGCCCCTCCTTGGTCTTTCTTCTCACCGACCCGCCAAAGACCACCGGGCTACAGGCAATCCTTCTCGGCAGAGTAGCCGGCACTGTCCAGCGAGGCACGGCTGGAACCCTGCTTGGGAGAAAAGCGCTGCAGCTTGGCAGCCAGCCCCCGCACCACCAGGGAAAGCCAGTGCAGGACGCCGTGCGCCCTCAGGCCTGTCCCCAGCCCTCGGCAGAGCGTGGACTGCAGCGTGGCTACAGTCAATACTGCATTCACTCCCTTGTCTTAGCCTTCTACTTCTTGCCATTGAGGTTGTCCTTGTATACTGCATTTCATCTCTATTTTAAATATTGGTTAAGTAATCTTCCTGTTTTACCAGTGGCCATTGATGAGTTTTTTCTCCCTTTCAGCTGTGGTCTGTCATATATCCACATTTGATAATGAGGAGACTGCTTTGCATTCATAAGACTAAAAAGTTTTACCCAAGTTGAAAGTTTCTTTCTTCTTATCACAGTTCTGAAAAATAAAGGTTAACAGTGGTTAGATTAAAATCACCACCTTCCATGAAGATCACCATTATGTGGAAGGATTTCTGAAATTAGCTGTAGACATAAGGTACTAAGATGCCATTTAAGAGGTAAAACCAGCTGAAATGAGATTAAAAATACATGGCAACGTCTACATGACTAGTCTAGAAGTACTACTGATTTCTCAGGTTCAAGAGTTCGTTATGACTTTATACCTCTATATGATAAAATCCAGGCAAGATTCATGTCTTCACCTCTTACCACATGCTCTGGGTTCTATTAAAAGTCAGACATACTTGGTATATACGCTACATGGCCCCCTTTTCTAGATGGATTATCAGAGTGTCAGGTTTGGAATGGTACAATGCAATACTTTCCAACCAGTAAGTGGCAACACATCATCTAAAGGCAGCATGTCCTTGGAACACAGGTGAGATTATTTTGTTCTCTCAGTGTATACAAGTTCAAAATTGCATAGCATTCATAGATGAGAATGTCCATCCCAGAATGCATAAACAGCTGACAGAGCAAATACATAAAAAAACTCTTCTTAACTTTGACATATTTTTTGCTAAAAAGATCACTGTCTTCTCAGTGAAACTAAATTCGAACATTCAGATCAAATGTTTAAACTATTGCTCATATCTGAGGATTTTAATTCGTGTTGCTACCTGCCAATAATGAAAAAGTATGTGCATTTTCTCTGTTAGTGTCTGTGTTGCATCTCCTATTGCTTCTCTTCATTTTTTCAAGAACAATATATTTTGCTGGTGCTATATTATTCCTCCCACGCTTCCTCTCATGTTGTTTTTTGCTGAGATAGAGTTAATTTTCTTCATAATAGCTAGTGGGGGCCGGGGAGGGCACTATGTTTTGGATTTGTGCTAAAAAACAGCAGGGATGTCTCTGTTATTGCTGAGCATTACACAGAGTCTTTTTGTGGTCTTTTCTGATCCTCACACCACTCAACCAGTGAGGAGGCTGGAGGTGCACAAGAAGTTGGGAGGGATCACATCTAGGACAGCTGACCCCAAATGACCCAAGAGTCATAACAATACGTTATAGTAAATAAAAGGCTTAGACAATAGAAAACAGAAAAAGAACAAGTTAAGACAGTAATATGTTCTGGTTATGCTTGTGCTAGTAGACCTGAGAATTCACCTCTTTCCAGTAACTGGTTGTACACCCAGCTATATCTTGACTCTACACAGAACCTAGTTCTGGAAACACAGTTTCTTTTGCAAGCTGGAGGCAAACACTTGTGTATCAAAGGAAGATAAATCTTTGTTTCTTTACTCCGTTCCCAATTTAAACAGGCAGGTTTTGGCAACAAATATTTGTCTTGCAGGGAAGGTAAGTGTGCTGAAACACATAAGGGCAGTTTCATGCTATTAACTTAAAAGACTAGAAGCACTACATACCCCACATCCCTTTATTCTTTTGATCACAGTGCAGCCACTACTACTGGGAACACACTGGACTGATAACATCCTTGAGAATAACTGAAAGACAGTGCCTCCCCCACAGTGTGGCACAACAATGAAACTCCTGTAAAAATTGCAGAAACAAAAATATATAGGTTGAGGTTTTGCTGACTATAAATGAGCTAGTACATGCCATTTTTATTTCTGGAACAGACACTTTCCTAACAGTAAGATTTCCTGATAGTTTCAAGAAGAGATTGTAGAGGATTTCAGAACAAGATTGGTTGGGTCTAATGGGTGCTGAATTCTTGGTGATGAGCCTTAAAAGCACCCAAAAGAAGTACTGCCATGGCCCTCTTCTACACAATGTGCTGTTCTTTTACTCCCTGTTCTTTCTGTCATGTTTAAGTCTGGGGAGCAGCTTGTTTGCCAGAGGCTCTTGATCAGGGGCTGTGACTAAAGCACCACACAGGGAATTCTGTTTTCTTACTCACACAGAGCCCAGTGGAGTCTGCCTGAAAAAAAAACTTTCTGTCTATCCTCCAGTCAAAACTCTCAGCAAGGGCTAAATTGGTTACCAATTTTGTTGGGATTTAACTTCTCTCTTTAAAATTTCCTGGGGCTGCTTAGAAATACGTTCTTAGTAACCTTTTCTTTGATAGAAAAGTCTTTCTTGTTCTAGCCCTTTCATAGAAAATCTCTTTCCATTTCAATTCTTACTGTGCTGCTTAAAAAGAAATAACTTTTATAACAATCTTCAAAATATTTTTTGTCTTCTTCTACATTAGTGTCAGAGGCTAAGATATTTTTCCCTTTCAAAGATTTTTCCTTCACAGATACATATGGGTGTAATTAAAACCCTTGGCTGGATATCTCTAATGAAAGAAAGTTCACATCTAAAAGGTTATAGTATTGGAATGCATCTCATAAAGGAATCTGTAGGTAAGCAGTAATAACTCAACAGTGAATATTGTTGATTTTGGAAGAGCAAGACCACTGGAAAATTTTCCCTGTATTAGGGGAAAACTTTTTGAGGGTTGAAGTCACACCTGAGTTAGGTTAATCTGAGCTGAAAAGCAACACCCTCCTTTCTCCTGTGACAGAAGGGTCCTTCACAGTCATTCACTTTATCACACAATTTCCTCCCTCTGGGAAGGACACAACATCATCTCATAATGCAGTGAAGTACTTTGTGTGTAAGTGTCTATATCCTATGGTGACAAAGCTGAGATACTGCTGTTCATCAAACAGACCCCTTGTAGCACCTGTGTTCCTATGTGACATGCCATGGTGACTGGTGGTGCTCTGCTGCACTAGGTTTTATTTGTTCTGAAGTTAAAGGCATTGCTATACTGTACATAAACAGCCACTGTCCTCCACAGCTTTGTTTAGCAATTCCAGCCAATTAAAGGAGTGGTGTCTCTCTAAATCCATGGATCGTTAAGCTTGATGACACAGAAGCCAAACTTCACAGTCACCAGTTTCCCCCAGAATCACAGAATTATTTATTTATAAACCTAGATGAGCAATGCCTGCTAAGTAAACTGTATGGTCACAACTATTCTACAGCTAAGATCTTTGGCACAGATGGATTTCAATAGATCGAAAAATGAAACAAAAAATTAGTGATGACTTTGCAGAATGTATCTAGTTACTGGGCTGTGCAAGTTACACTCTCAATGGGTACCTTGCACCTCTTCCTTATGGACACAGAGACAATACCTCTCTGAATGATCTGGGGATCCTGTTCCATGACTTATTTGATGTGACAAAGGAATTTTTCCACTTGCCAATATTATTTATGTTGGCAATACTGACAGCCTAATTTTTTCATCTCATTCCAGTCATATTTTGTGTTTATTTGATTTATGCTACACCTTTGTTTCAGTTTTTAAGATAAAATGTTACCTACCAATCACTGTCAGGATGACCTAAGGCTATTAGAGACAACCCTCTGATTTTGCAAGTGTTTCTCCTAGTGCTCATCCTCTTCATTTGCATTACCAACCACTAGGAGTGATTGTAATCCTGTATGTGCTACTTACTCAGACTCCAATATCCTCCTGATCTTTTATTACTGGATATTCTACAGGTGCTTGTTCACTACCACCCTCTTATCCCATCTTTTTGATAATTCTATTATTCTTAAGGATGTTTAGCTCCACTACCCTTTGCCTCTCCAACCCAGAGGTCCAATGATACTTTTTCCAGTTCAGGTCAATAGACCACCAGATCTTCCTTATCTGAGCTGTATTCACCATAAATGCTTTTGAATAACCAGGGTTTGGCAATTACATATTCTGTGTAAAAATTTTGGTAGCTATTTTTGTGATGCTGAACAGTTAAACTTTTCCAGAGGCTCCTGTCATTTCTGACTATACATGTTCAGATGATTTTCACCCTTTTTGTGCAATCTTATCTTTGGTTAAATATATTAGCACTGTGTAACATGCTGTCAGATTCACAACAAGAGCAAAATTTAAAGGAAGTATTTTATTTTTTTTTTTTGAGGCAAAGTTATTATTTTCAAGTAATAGTTAGTCCCTGTTACCAGATTTTGCATGTCTGGGAATCACCTGTTTTATAATCATCACTAGGCACTCTGGCACCATTTTGATGGGTTTACAAATGAGGTTTTTTTCCTATCAGATAATTCTGAATATACAGGATAAATCTGTGAGAATACTCCATCACATAACTTTTTAACGTGCTTTTTATATCTTCTGTCCAGAAAGTCTTTAGAAAAACTTTATTTTTGCCTTTATTTTTAACTCTCGTTAATTTTTGAAAAAGGTGTTTTCTGGGAACAAAATGGGAACTGACATCCTCAGAAGACTGAACTATTTCATCAGCAATAGTTATTATAAATTCCTGCAACCCTGCCCACAAGGAATGGGAATTAGACCATTAGCTTAATTTACATCACTGAATAATGATGACTTATGGACCTTAGTGATGTGAGTCAGACTTCAATGAACTAGATACAAAAGGTGCAGAATATAAAAATTTCCCTAAGTCATACTTATTCTGCTTCTACTCTCTTGAAAAGGTATTAACTCACCTGCTTGCTCAGGAGTTCAATGGACCAAAGGTTAAATGCTGTGCATTTTCAATGATTTACCATGCGTATATGCTTCCCATCTAATTGCAAACTTTGTCTGTTCAGACCACAGGCAGTTTGGGAGTGTTTGCATGTATCTGGATGCTTCAGTTCCTTCTACACAAGAGAATTAGCACATTGAAATTGTGCAGACTGAAGACTCCCTACAGGTGGCACCACTCTGAGGACACTGTGATTAAAAATGACTGAAGGGCTGTGACAGCAACAAATCCAGCTAAACAGATATGCAATGAGGAATAAATTCATTCCAGTACTCAGTATAAAGGGAGTGCAGGGTAGCGGCTTATCCTTTTATTGTGTGTTCTATAGTTATTTATTAGAGAAAGAGTTTAAATAAATGACACATAGGTTGAACTAGATTAGAAAATCCTCTGGAAACCTAACCAGGAAATACTGTGTCCTGGTTTTGGGTTTCTTGATCTCTTTTCAGTGTTTCTACATGCACATATGCCCACTGCCTGCATAACATGCCTAGTCTACCAGAGGCACTCAGGCAAGTGGTAAAAGATGACATTGTTAAACCAGGAATCCATTTGATTGTTGCAGCTTCAGTTGCATCATGTTCACAGTTAAGAATTTTAAGGGATGATCCCATTCTTTAACATCAGTCATGCAGATATGTGGCTCCAGTTAAGTTTGATAAACTTAGTTCCTAAAATCTTTTTTTTTTAAATGTAAAACTCCCACAGACGTCCTCCATGTCCTCCAAAACATTTGAAAATGTGCATTGATATGTCTATGCAAGTCCTAGTGAGTGATCTATTGCCTGAAATAAAACCTTCAAATATCTTCCCCTGCTGTTGATGTTAAATACAATCTTTTCAAATCAGGTAATTTGCTGGTTATTCACTGAATAAAATTCTCATTATTGGTTAGCTGCAGAATAATTTTTCTCTTGAGATGTTTTCCCCAAGGACTTGTTCATCCCAATGCTAGTGTCGTTTTCCAATAGCATATGAAGGTCAGTCTTATTAGTAAGATTTTGTTTGATTTTGCTACTTGGGGTGGTACTTTTATAGGCCAACAATCAACTGGCAATCAGTCTATGAGACTTTTTTTTGAGTAATGAAGAGTTTCTTAGTGACTAGGTTCCCAACTTTAATAAGACAAGCAGATACATTGCTTTTTATCCCAGTCAAAGACCAACCAAACCTGTTATGTTAATCAACTGAGTTTGAAGCTATCAGATTTATCTGTCTGACTAATAAAAGGTCTTAAGCTTTCAGAACTTTACGTTTTGAAAAAGATAAATGATGGAATAGTGGTCGGCATCCATTTACTGGATGATTATCCTGTATCAAAAGCATCTCTATGTCTATGGGAAGGGAACTTTTGCATTCCTGCCTGAAACTAAACTTGGGCTAGGCAATTAATTCAAAGTACGACAGAATCTCACTTAAAAGCTCATCAGACTGATTAAATGATAGAGGTTTTATGTTGCAAGATACCTACTTATTAAAATAATTTCTGTTTCTTGCAGTTCAGATTGAGTCTAAAAGTATTTTGTGAGTAGCAGGGAAACAATGAGAAGTGGGGTGTTTGTCAGGGATACTGGACAGATGGATGAACTTTCTGTTTGTCCACATCTGACAACTGAAAATGAGAGACCCCAATATTTGATGAGAGACCCCAATATTTCCTGTGTCAAAAGCAATGAATGACCCCAGTATTTCCTGTGTTAGAAGCAAAGAAAGGGCTATTACCTACTCCCTCTCTGTTATCTCTCTAGGCAGAGGTTCCAATCCAGTATTTCCCAAATTCTGCAGAACTCAAGTAATTCAGAGACTAATAGAAGTTTGAAAAGCTATAATCAGGAGAGAACAGCAGTCATCATGATCCTGTTAAATGGGATGCGAACAATCCTGTATTCCACTGGAAGGAAGTAAAGAAGGGACTTAATACTGCCACAGCTTCCAGAGATGAGGAAAATCACTAACAACTACACCAAAGTACTACATTGTCTGACTCCTCAGCATTTCAACAGGACCAGCAATTGTCATCCAGGTTGAAACACTCCACAGGAACAGACATGTCCCATTACTCTGTGTGTATATGTGAGAAAAAAAAATGTTCTTTAGACACACATATCTGCTGAGATATCTGCTGAGATATCTGGTACAGAGGTGACAGATTTCAGCTAGTCTTTCTAGTTAGATTTTCAAGTTATGAGCATTCACAAGTCCATGAAGTGCTTCTGATTGTGTCACAGCTAGGAAAGATTGAAGCTGCCCTTGTTTCACATACCTGAGTCAGTGTTGTATGGGATGTGAGTACCCCGGTGTGGGCAGTGGGGGCTGAAGGAGGGCCCTGTGAGGAGAGGCCAGAGTTTCTCCATGTTGGACACAGACAGATCCAATCCACCCACTGCAGGGCACAGCTGAGACCATGGCTGAGGTGGGGCCACCTTGGAAAAATTGTGTGCAAGAAAGGTGCGAGGGAAAAAGGATAAGAAAGAGCTCTGCAAATACCAAGGTCAGAGGAGGAGGAAGAGAGGGAGCTCCATGGCTGAGCAGATACTCATAGTGAAGTAGGAGAAAAGTGTGAGGACCACCCTGCAGCGGGTAGTGGAGTTTGAAGTGAGCCTGAGGAAAGGGAAAGAAAAAATGTTGCTCTAATGTTTGTCTTTTTGTTTCACTCTACTGGAATCACTAATTAAATATTTATTTTTATTTTTGAAAAAACAATTTTTTTTTCCCCAACTAGAATCTGTTTTGCCAGTAGTCGTAATTTGTAGGAGGTCTTCCTGTCTTTCTCTCCACATGGACCTTTCTTATTCCCGTCTCCCCTTCTTCTCCCCTTTGTCCCACTGAGGGAGTGTGAGAGAGTACACAGGTGGAATTTTGGCTGCTGACTAAGGATAGCCTTCCACAAATGGCAAAGACTCAGGTTGTTTTCCAACACATAGTCCCAACATATTTCATCTGAAAAGATGTTACCACATGCAGGCCTACAGCTGGGCCTTTTTTGTACAGAGGTGGGAACAAGTCGCACTATTTAAAACCTTTACAGAAGAGTTTTCTCCTGTTTCTCAAGACATTCTGAACTTTTGGTATGTTCTGAAATGAATGTCATTGCTCGTTATCCAACACAGGGATACAGGGTCCCTGCACATTTATCAACTTGCTCTCCATTTTCCCCTCTGTCAGAGCTGCACACCTCGTACCCCTCTCAGCCCATTCCCTTGGGAATAGCGCAGCTATTGGTCACAAGATCTACAGAGTACACTTTGAGAGCCCTGTGAAGTACACTTTGAATACTGCTTTAGCAAAAACCTTGTATAAGCACAAATTCTAAACATTGCTTCAGCAAGGTGTTCATTATGTGTGAAGCTTTCTTTTTTCTCCTGTTTTAGCCTAATAGAAATAATCACTGCGGTTTTTATCTTAATGAATGGATCAAAAAATCCTCCCAGAAGATTTTACCAAGTTACAACACTGCCTCCCAAATTAGCAGCATCACTTCCAAATGCACAAGTTGTTCCATACTTGGATACTTAACTCTATAAATAGGAGGATTAGATTCAGTTTTCTCATTCCTTGACTCATACGTTCGCTTACCTATAATTGAGATATTTTACTTTACATTGCCTTGCTAAGAAATTAGGTCAGTGAGTATCTGAGAGACAGGATGAGTTTCAAAGTGCTTAATACTTGCCAAATATCAGGTATAAATTAAACTCTCTAATTTCAAAAAAGAAAAACTCACTTAAATACCAATGGAATAAAAAATATTAGCACAATCTAATTTGTATATGCAGCCATGTAAATTCAACTAAAGTACTGAATAACAGCTTAAGTGTGATCTAAGGTATTATGATTGTTTTCCTCATAAAATAATTTATCTTAAAGAAACACAAGGTATTCTATATCAACATGTGATGGGAGACGCAGATTTTAGTAAATAATACCATTTATAGGTGATAATAGCTTTAAAATTTTACTTGTTGGAAGGTGTACAATGTTTCTGCTTTTTGTTTGATAAATGTAGCTGCAGCTAAACTACTCTGCAAATTTATATGCAGGAATTGCAGTTGCTAATTGGAAGCTGAAAGTATCAGACACTCCACTAGCCCAAGCCTATTTCTGTACCAAGTAATAGGATTATTGAAAACTCTGTCCTTACATATTGTGTTCAAGGAGAAAAGCACTGAAAATTTCAAAGGCTTAATTTAGGCACCATTAGAAATATATTGCAATTTGTGCTGGTAGGCAAAATGACCTACCAAGTGAGGAGCAGAAGAGAGTGTATATAGAAAAAAAAAAAGAAATTAGAAGAGCCTTTACATTCATCTCACTGTACTGCATGTACTTTTCATTACTGCTTATATACATTTTGGCTCATAAAATTCAACAGTGTAAGGTGCACATAAAACCTGCATAATGTTTTCAATTCAGATTGCTAGAACAAATCTCTTAATGGAAAGGTATTAATATGAGCTATCTCATTCATGTATGACCCCGAAATAAAATAGTTCAGCAATCACTTCTAGCTGAATCTACCAGTTGAGCAAAAGTAATAGACTCTTAGAGGTCAAAATATGGGTTGTTATAAATGTCTGGTTTACTTCCTAACAAGACAGTTAAAAGTTTCACCAACCTAGAGTTTTGCTTTTTCTAAATAAGACATCTTGGGCAGTCGTTTATTCCACTGTTTTCATTGATAGATGTTTATAAAGTAGACTGTTTGGACCATAACTTTTCTATTACTTACTCCCAGCAAAACGTAGCAAGGTTTCCTCAACTCTCATATGCAAGAAAAGGTATAGTTTTATATATATGCACAACTGTCTTTGCTCACTGTAAAGGATCTGAAGACTCAGTGAAAATCCATTTAACAAGATCCATTAAAATAGTCCATTTGAATGTTAAGGCCAAAGTCAAGTGACTTTAATAAATATTTAATCTTCAGCCTTTTTTTTCTGACTCATGATCAACTACCCAGCTCAATTGCAGATAGTTCTCTCACTTATCTAAAGATTTACTAAATTGACTTTTCTTCTTCTATTTCACCCCTATATCATAAAGGATAATTGTCCCTATGACCTGTTAAATAACTACTGAAATTGATCTAACTTTTTCTGTCAACATTTTTTTTTATGTTATCCTGTTTTCAGAATTTCTCTAACTTGAAATGAATATTTAAATATTCTTATTCGTTCGAAAAGCACACTGAGATATGAATGCTATAGAAATGCAAAACAACCTTAGTACTCTGTTCATTTTCCCAGGGACTGACTTTCTGCTTCAGCAGTTGTAAATCATGGCACAAAGTTAAGGGAGTTTTAATAATTTTTTGTACATAAACATAAAGTATTTGGTATGTATCTATATTTGCAATGTTAATATTCCTTATCTCTCTTTTCACAATATCTTTCAATAATAAGGGCTTATGAGCAAATATTCTATATATGATTCAAGTAAGGCCACATAGTTTTATAATTCTTACATATGTATTTTGTTCATGTTTATTTTGTCAAACACCCATATTTCATTTAGTCGTTTTCTGTGCTGCTAAGAATATAATTGTTTTTCCTAACAAAATAATGGAGGAGGTTTATTGAAGCAAGGTAATAGTTATGTCTTGCAATTGTGATGATTTGTGTTGTTTTTCTTTGTCCTTTGACCCAGTTTGGCTTGCTTGTTGTGACTCATTTTTTACTAGTGGTTTCCTGCTATCTTTTCCTCATATGCTTGCAGTTTGGTTTACTAAAATGCCAAGTCTTGTAAAGAAATTATTGTCCCCTTACGAAACTTTCAGAGCTAACATCAGCTGACCTCAACATATGATGTGTTTGATTTGCATGTATTCTAACCACTGCTTATGCAATTATTTTTATTAAAATATTAATATATTCCATCTGTTGATATAATAGGAGCAACTTCTTGTTCTCAACACACGTCATGACAAGAAGGCTACCAAGTGAGGAGAAAAGGGGCTGCAGTCAGCCATCCACCCTGTCTTTCTGTAGCTTTCTGGGGGCAGGTGAGGACCCAATCCCAGTAGGAGGTTCAAATGACCCCTTCAGGGTGCTGTCTGAGTTGGCAGCGGTGCTCAATCTGCCTTGAGTACGAGTGAACTCAGTGCTTTCCGATGCATGCCTATGTGACAAGGCT
This sequence comes from Climacteris rufus, assembly GCA_013398175.1. Classification (NCBI taxonomy): domain Eukaryota; kingdom Metazoa; phylum Chordata; class Aves; order Passeriformes; family Climacteridae; genus Climacteris; species Climacteris rufus. The sequence continues at coordinate 34,227 of VZRZ01003276.1, forward strand.
GCAGTAGAGCCAGGTGTGTCAAACCATGGAAGAGAGTGGGGAGCTTTATGTCAAACATAGATCCAATTTACAAAAATAGTACCTCCAGAGCTATTGCCCTTTCTCATGTCAGGTATCAGCTCCAAAGAGATTTTTATGCTAGTAACCATAATTCATAAAAGAGTAACAAATAAGACCTGTGCCCAGAAAACACTCTGGAGAAGACAAAGATGAAACAGGATTATTCTACTAAGTCTTAATATACAAGCTGTGGGGTTTAAGGCAAGATCATTGAATATACAAACAGCTGACTTTAATTGACTTGTAGCCACATCTAATCCTATTATATGATTGGGCAGTTCTGAACTGTATGCTGTCAGAAAACAAACCTCCTAAGCAAATTTCAAAATGAGGCAGACTCATGTTAGTATGGCTGCTGCTGGGCTGCTGCTGTGTTCCACAATATTGTCAGTGTGGCTGTTGCTACTTTTTGTGTCTTTCCTTTTGTTGTATTTCATGTGCATATCTATCAAAAGCTTTCAGGAATGTAAATTATTTATTGCCCACACCCCATCATCAAAATGTGGTGACATAAGGTTTTGTTCTTCCCCATCAAAACACTTATTTTCTTTTTTTTTTTCTGTTATTTCTTTTTTTTTCCCTTTATTACTCTTATTTCTTGAATATAAAATGGGGGGCTGTCATTCTTGGAAAACATGAGGATTCAAACAACATGGCATTAGAATTCTAAGTTTTCTCAATTTCATTTCAATAAAGTATTTCTGCAGGTGTTACTGTCTTTGCAACATCACAGTGTCATAGACTCCTTGATATAAAGAAAAGTCTTCAAGGAGTATACAAACCTAATTTTAAAACTTTACACTAAAATAACATTCATCATTTAAACACAATTTTTATTTCTAATTGATTTATAAAATGTAATTGATATAATTCAGATTATTTCTTTGACTTTAGCCAACTTTTCTATCTTAAGATGACTTTAAACAGAATATTTTAATTAAGATAGACCATTAACAACATTTAACATTAACAAGTTTCAAACTTGTGAATTTTTCAAACAGAAGAGAAGATTAGCAAAAAAGTGTTGGTGGTAATTTGTAGGACCAGATACTTGATATGTTAATGTCAAAGGGGTTATACTTGAATTTGTTTCAACCCAAGAGGGTGAAAAAGAAATTAAAATTAGGTGACTTGTGGAGAGTAGTTTAAATAGAAACCTGCATGACTGAAATTACAGTACTTCAGAATATTTTGTATCCACTATTCACAATTATAAAGGTTACAGAATTCTTCCTGAACAGAACATGACTCTGTTCTATTTCACAGAGTTTTTGAGGTAGGCAAATCACTGAGATTCATTCTGAATTTCATAATCATGAAAGTTTGCCTCACTTAGATTATTTAAGTCACAACCAAAGAGGAAATTTATCTGGACAGTCTATGAGACAGCCTATTTTTGTGGGATAACATTAGCCAGTTTCTTCTTTTACCATCCACTTTCCTAAATGAGAAATTTGTTTACCTGTAACATCATAATGAAACCTGGGTTAGAGATTTCAAACATGTTCTGAAACCCTGAATGATTCTGAGGGTATAGATTACCTCAGCCTTTAGAAATAGAGGCAGGGAAAATGTTTAACTATGTGTTGTCTTCACTTCCCTGGTGACCATATGCATTCTATCTCCCTTTTACAGGTGATCCAGCATATATATTCTTCTGAATAAGAGCTCAAGGAACCACAGCACAAGGTCGGATCTAAATGGAACAGCTTCAGTCCATACATTACTCAGAAGGAAGATAGCACTGAGAAAATACAGGTGAAATTCAGCTTTATTTGCTCAGCTTCTGACATTATCACTGGCCATTGTGTGTATCTTGCCTCACCATTGTAACTATTTCATAATGTAATTATGTTACAGAGTGGTCTCTGGAATCCTCTAGAATATTCACTAGCTTTATATTCATCAAGAATCTGAATTTTCATGCCAAGTGTTACAAGCAGTTCCTCCTGTGTGGGTTCTTTCATGACAAATGTTAAGGGTAAATCTTGATTTAGCACCTTCTAGATGTAAATAAATGCTTTTATTGGCTTTTTGGATCTTTAAATAATATGAATAGCTGCTGAGATGATTAGCACTATTATTTGGTGGATGGGGATGCAATTTGCTCCCCCTTTATAGCAACATTTATCACCCACTCCAGATTCAAAATGTTTATTCAAATAGAACAAATAAAGAAAAACTAGAAAGATTAGTTATTAAAATAAGAAATTATTTTCCAGACCAAAAAAAAAAAAAATGAACACATTTCTTGAAATGGAACAAAAGAGCGAGATAAGCCGGGTGGAAAAGAATTTAATTAAAATTTAAAAAATGGATGAGAAAAAGTGAATGATTTTTCATTAACAAGCAGTGAAGTTGATAGGTCAAATGCAGGATTCACCCTAGGTTAAAAATAAATTTAAAAATATACTGATATCTCAATTTGGTCAGGAACAGAAACTGTAGTGGTGGTATAGCAAGATGGAGATGGTCTTCCTAAAACAGCTACCAATAATACAGTTTACAACAAGGGACATGAATCAGCAGCTCTCTTTTGCTGCATCATGCACCTCAAAGCGAATACTTTTTCCACTTCATCTTGTCTTGTCAAACATTGTCAAAGTTCTAGTGGATCTGAGGAAATCTTTGTGCAGTAAAATAGGTTGGACAGGTGAGAAAAATGCTGAAATGGGTTTTAATAAAACAAGGAATTTACCATTGATGGAACATTGTAAGTAAATTACTCCTTTATATTGGTTTTCCTCAGATAATTTCATAGAGACCTGAACAAGCAGTAATAAATGAAGCAAACATACTTCAAAGAAGTTCAAGCCAAATCCACTGATATCTGACATCTGTTGTGTGAGCAAGTACTTCATGTTCAAGTATACAGAACACTGGTGCACTGGGTCCCACTGAGCATAAGGTAAGCATATTTTATTTATATTTTACTGATAAATGGTTGGGTTTTTTTCCATTATAGTTAAGTAAAATGGATTAACCTAAATGAAAAAAAATTAAGATTTGGAAGAGGAAACACTAGGATACTAACTCAAAAATGTTTACAATCTTTCTAAATATCAGCAACCTATTTCTTCTGCTTTTTTCACATTTAGTGTCAAATCCTGTTGTGTTTTTTTCTAGGTAATGCACATGGTCTTAATAGAGTAATTTCTCTCTTTCTCTTACTTTTAACCTTTTTTAAAGGTGATTCATTTCAGAGATTAATTAGCTATCTCAAAATGGGATTAACCTCTCTTTGGAAGTCCCTATCCCTCCAAATCATGTTTCAGTAGCTTTCAGTTGCTGGGATAAACATCAGTGACAGAGTCAGGCATATTTGCTAAAATAATATGTCAGCAATTGCCCCACCCTCAAAAAACCAATCTATTTGGGGGAAATTTGTAGAACGATTAATATCATTGCCTTTTCCTAACCTTGAAGGTCCACATTATCACAGTTCCAGAAGTAGTGCTGGAATCCTGGATGGACACATACAATTAACTCATATTAATGCTTATTTATGTACATAATTATGTTTTATGAAGGCATGCTATGTGTGTGAGTATGTATGACAATAAGTTCAGGAAAACTAAAATATCTCCACTGCCTTCTTACTACCTGAGTGGTGGTTTGCTACAAAATGCTTCTTGTAGCTGATACTATGAGAGTGTAATATGTTCTCATCACCTTCAAATGACACTTCTGTTACAGTCCAGAATTATAAAGGAAGCAGTATACTGTCTGCTCTTTTCAAAGTGCTCCTTTGGGGCCAAAACATAGAAAACAATTTGGTTAGAAAGTCAAGATGAGAATGTATAAAGTGCTAATCTTGGATTCAAGGCATTCTTACTGAAGTTGTGTGTATACACATCTACGTGACAGAAACATACCTTGACATTCTTTGTCTTCTTTTTCCTCCCGGTGTACAGGGTTTGTGTGGCAAAGTTTAAGTAGCAGCAGGGCAGGGGATGGGGGTAGCTTTTCAGGGGTAGCTTCTGTGAGAAACTGCTAGAAGCTTCTCCTATATCCTATAGAGCCAATGCCAGACACCTCCAAGACAGACATGTCACTGATCAAAGCCAAGACCATCAGTGACAGTGGTAGTGCCCCTGGGATAATGTATTTAAGAAGGTAAAAAAGTTACTGAGCAGAAGAAAATTGCAACCAGAGAAGAGAGGAGTGAGAATAGGTGAGCCAAACACCAAGGTCAGTGAAGTAGGAATGGGAGAAGGTGCCAGGTGCCAGCCCAACAGCCCATGGTGAAGACCATGGTGAGGCAGCTGTGCCCTTGAAGCTCAATGAGGTCCTTGGTGGAGCAAAGATCCATTACAGACCTTGGAGGAGCCCATGCTGGAGCAGGTGGATGCCCAAAAGAAAGTTATGACTCTGTGGGAAGCCCACACTGGAGCAGGTTCCTGTCAGGATCTGTGGCCCTGTGGGGAGAGGAAACCATGCTGTAGCAGGTTTGCTGGCAGGACTGATGACCCCACAAGGGACCCACACTGGAGCAGCCTGTTCTTGAAGACCTGCACCCCTTGGAATGGGCTCATGTTGGAGAAATTCGTGGAGTACTATCTCCCATGGGAGGGATGCCACATTGGAGCAGGGGAAGTATTACTTCCCCTGAAGAGGAAGCAGTGACAGGAACAGTGTGTGATGAACCGACTGTAACACCCATTCATCATTACCATGAACTGGTGGCAGCAGAGAAAGTAGAGAAATGGGAATAAGAAAGAAGGAATGGTTGAATTGAAGGTGTTTTAAGATTTGGTTTCATTTAGCATTATCCTACCTTGATTTTGATCAGTAATAAATTCAATTACTTTCACCAGGTCAAGTCTATTTAGCCCATGACAATAACTACTGAGTGATCTCCCTGTCCTTACCTCAACCCATGAGCCTTCTGTTATGTTTACTCTACCCTGCCCAATTAAGCAGGAGAGTAATATAAGGGCTTTGATGGGTCCCTGTCCTCAAGTCAGGCCCAGCCACTCAACCAAACATGAATTCCTCTTTGGTTTACAACCCTGTTAACACAGAATCATAGAATCATTAAGGTTGGAAAATACCTCCAAGATGTAAGGTCCCAAAAACCTTGTTTAACAAGGCTTTTAAAAGGGCTTATAGTTGTT
>VZRZ01003277.1:20075-125409 GCA_013398175.1 Climacteris rufus
AGGGGAGGGGGGAGAGAGATTTTACACCTGTTTCATTACTGGAATGCTTTTGGTTTAATTCCTTTTAATTCCTTAGAACTTTCCTCATACTTTCTCCCATAAGTAAAATTGTAAAAATTGAACATTATCAATATTATTATCACTCCATGAGTTCAGTATTGACAAAGAATCAGTGAATTTACATTTAACGTGGTAACATTTGAAACAGATGTCACCTGTAATGAACTGCACCTTTGCAACATTGCTATTTCCCAGCAATTTAAAAAGAGTGCAATAATGGTAAGGAAAAGACAACTCCAGGAAAAAACCTCAGGTAAAAGAGTAATTTTAATAGATTAAATATCAAAATGTCCTTCAACAGCTAGCTGAAGACTGATCTGATGTGACATTTATGAGGAATAAAAAATCTGAGCCAGGTGGCTTCAAGCAGAAATCACAAGACAAAAGCAAACAATGTTTTTGAGTATGTCAGGGGATGGCTGAGGCTGTACAGTGGCCAATTTCATGGTGGAGAACTCTTTTTGTTGTTTAAGATTCAGTTTCAAAGACTTGAAAATCTGAGTTTCAAAGACTTGCAAATCTTGAAATGCAGGATAATAGAAAAAGATGTTCAATAAAAATGTAGTGCCCCTAAATAATGTTCCAGTGGGAATCGACATGAAAGATCAACACAGAAGAAAGCTTGAAATAGCATCTCATTGTTATGGCATGAATCCTCTAAAAAGAATAAAATTTCTTAAGATTATAGATTATGTTTTTGAAATTCATTGAGGAAGAAAACACTGCAGAAAAACAGTTTAGTTGATTTGGGTTTTTATTTTTTGTTTGTTTCTCTTTTCTGTTTGCTTGTTTGTCTGTTTTGGGTTTTTGTTTGGTTTGTGGGTTTGGGTTTTGTGGGGTTTTTTGGTCCTTTCTTATTTTGCTAGTAGAACTGAACCTTTTTTGAGGGTGAGGTGTTTGTACATGTTGAGAGTCTAAAAGAATGTTAGTTCCGCTGATATACAGTCAGGAAAACACACAACATTTTGCACAAAAGTAAATTATCTGCAATCTTTAAGCCAGGTAATTACCCAGGCCAGGTTGAGCTTGCTGCCGAATGACAAACAATGAGAACACCTTACAAAACTGGCCCAGTTGCTCAAATTTACAAATAGGGATTTAATAACCTTCTTTTAACTATTCAGATTAAAAATGAGAGAGTGATCTTATGATCTAATGAAACATAATCATTATTCAAAATTCTCAATTGTAAGTGATTTTTTTTTTCCTTTAAGGAAGATTTCACCTAGTTGAGAACAATATTACTGGTCTAACAGCACTTGATTAATAATAAAAACTTAATTGGTAGAAACCTTAATCAAGACTATTGAAGTGCCCTTTCAAAATGTGAAGAGAATACTTTGAAGTTTATTTGGTTTTCTGTTCTTTTCATGGGTTTCTTTCTTTTCTTTTTCCTTTTTCCAGTTTTAACCCCTTCCTTCATGGAACTTAATCCACAAAAGTTGTGAGGGGTTTTGCAAGGCTGAATTCTACCCTTGCACAGAGGTTCACTTGCCATTGTTTTGCAGAGTAAAGAGGAAAATATTTGGTGCTTAAACTTTGTCTTTTCTTTCCACAGTAAAAAATTTTATCCATAAGTATTTCAGTTGTCAGTAGGATAGCTCATTTTAGCAATGCAAACAGGATTTGGCTATTTTTGTGAAATTTGGTGTTTTTGTGAAATTTTATTTTTTAGGCAGTACTTAAAATTCTTTTCATTTCTCTCCTACCTGCAATGAAGAAAAAACCTAATTCAATATGCTATTTATATTGCTAGTATTGTGTTAATTTATTAATCCAACAACTTAGACAAAAATAACTTTGGTAAAATGGTTGTTTTTCTGCATTTTATATTGCTACTTTTTTTTTTGTCAGGACAGTTGCATAAAAGCCAGATAAAGAATCATTCTCCTAAAGCAGAGTAAATTATAACTGCCAGCCTCAGGTCAGTCCTGCCTTTGGAGATATACACTTTTAGAAAGCATGACTGTCTATGTCTTACAGACCTGGGAATTCAACATTCTCCTTAACCATCTGTAAACAACTATTGTGTTGTGACAGTTTTGTCCTTCATATTTGTTTATTTTTTACCTGAATTGTACTTTAGCTTGTTTCTAAAAGGTATGATATTAATTCTGGTGCTTAACAGACATCCCTGGCAGTCTTGGGCTTACCTAGCTTACATCTTCTGCAAAGGTTTTTCCTGAACTGCCTGCCCACACATTGCCACCATCTCCTGCTCTTCATGATACCCCATTGGCACAAACATTCAGGAATGGTCTTGGAGGACTTTTGACTTCTTCAAGGTGCTTTGCCAAGGATGATAGAGGGACACATACCTTTCAGGGGATTTATAACCCTGAAAGGAAACACATGTGCCTGCCTGGGTTTTTCAGAAGAATTCCTGTCTTTGCCACAACTACTCTTTCAACAATTTAACATAATACTTTTTATATAGAGTATCTATGAGTTTGTCATTTTGTTGACGGACATCATACAAGACACATGGAAATACATGAAGTTTTGCTAATAAAATGCAGAGTGATGTTTACCAAGGTATGACTGGGGAGGTGCTCTAAGGACTCAGAAGCTGGTTCTACATATAATTTGATTGCAGTAGGTGAGAAATATCTGCTAGCACTTAATGTTTGAGAAAGTATGCCTCCAAAGCTGAATAAATACTGCTAGAAACAAAACAGGAGGAATTTATGAAATAATTAACTTCTCAATAAAGTTATGTTAAGTTAATTAACTTCTCAATTAAAGTTATACTAAAACGAAAATATCATAGGCCCTGCACATTTCAATTAGATATTGAAAAGTATCAGCTTGTATTTCTTGTTATTTAGGAGAAACTGGAAATAAGTTTGTTACTTAAATAATATAGGAAGAATGTAGAGGACAACTGGGAAACCTGCTTGCTAAACATGTTTCAAAATATTTATGAACTGATGTTTATTTTAGATAGTATTTTCATTTTTACGCATAAGCCTTGTCCAAAAAGAAAATACAATATGTTTTGTGACTAATTGACAATCAGGACTACATTTTTTTGAGATGACTGTGGAAAATTAGGAAGTGAACTTGCTTATATATTTGTGAAGAAAATATATTTCTGTCAAAATTCTTGTGCTTATTCCAGTCTTGAGGGCTTTTTAAAAACAACTGGCAAGATTATTTCTCTAGACATCTTTGGAATATACTGGCATATAAAAGTGGGGGAGGCAACTTTCTGTTAATTGAGTCATTCAAATGATGACAAAATTCAAAAGTATATTCATTAAAAAGTACTCAACTGACAAGAGATTTAATGCTCAGTGGGGACAAATGGTTTAGTGTATTTAAAGAATTTTAGAGACTGATCTTGTGAAGGCTTAGAATGGTGAGTTGTTCTACTGAAGTAAATCATACAACATGCTTATATGTTTAAAGACCTGTGTAAGAGTACAGTGGAATTACTGCAGTTCTTTAATTAATTTAGAGCTTAACTGTGTAGCAGGACCTGGATCTGGGACTATATTTTAATTTGAAAATCATTGTGTGTGCATGTTATTATTAATATAATTTCATTGTATTTTGCTATACACTATGTCTGAGCTCAATAAAGTGCATACCTGAAATAGCACACACTGAATGTTAGTATTCTGTGGTTATCCCTCCCAATGGCAGTGTCATCAAAAAATACCTGTCTTTATATTTATTTTAAGCTTTCAGTGATAATTTCAATTCATTTGAATGTTATTATTAAAAAAATATGATGAACTGATAAAAGTATATATGAACAAATGTACTTAATAATTTTTGAAAATGGAATGTTCATAAATTTAAAATCTTAATCTCTGTTGACTTGAGTGCAAATTTTTAGTGGCTTTAGTAATTAATACTTTATTATGGTATTTTCTGTAGTGGAATTTGGATTTTTTATATGTGAAATCCTTTTTCCTATCTGAAAAATTAAACAAAAGTTCAAAATCATAATTGGCATAAATAAGTATAGCATTATAGTCAAGTGCCTTCTATTTAGAATATGAGATTGGTTTATTTTATGCACAGATAACTGCATCATCATTTACCTACCTCTTTAATTTAGCAGTTCCTGAGATCTCAAAGCTAATTCAGTAAAAACAGGAGATTTTTTTGCTCAGTTTCCATACACAGGCAGGTTTGCTTGTAGTAGTGGCTGGACATGCTGAAAAGGGTTCTGTGAACCTGATAAAAAATTAGACAAATCCATCTGAGTTTGGGGTTTCTAATCCACCACATAAGTGATTGCGTAACTCCTAGTTTTGCTGCATGAATTTATCAGGCTCTCCATCTTTGATTTTCACATTAAATTTTTATTAGAAATTGTTGTGTAAACAAAAAAATTACTTACGAATTACGCATGGCCTAAATTCTTAGCTTCTTTTATGTTTATGCTTCTCACAATTTTGGCATACAGTGGGTATACTCACAAGAGGGTTTGGAGTAAGAAGCATTAAACTGCAGGACCATAAGAAACAAAGAGGAGGTTTTAATAAAAAATAATTTTGGCATTCATATATTTCTTGTCTTGCAAGCTTTGAATGCTTACCTAGTAATAGCCTATAAAGTATAGCTTAAAATAGACAATTAAATGGTCATTTAGGATTAGTTATTATGATTGTGCATACACATATAGTAACTTTTGATGTGTGTAATACATTTTACAACAAAATCATGTAAATTGTGCATTGCTCTTCTATGAAGAACAGAGTGGGGAAATAATTTCACACTGCATTGGATATGAAGGAAACTTGAAAATTATTTAGTTACAGATTTCTCTGACCAGGCTTGCAAAATGGCATATATTATGTTAATGGGCAAGAATTTGAAAATGAGCTTGAATATTAAACACAGTAAGTTTGGGTTCTGACAAGAATGCAGGCATGATTCTTGTATAGCATACAAAGTAGATACTTTTTTAACCCTTACTCTTATGGAGTAAGATATTTTCTATTGTATTTCAAAACACCCATAATTATAAGTGAAATATCAGACAACAATTTGTGTTGCTATTAAACCCTATTCCCTGTCAAATCAAATCCCAAAGCTCATCCTGTGTTCCTCTACTAATTCAGTTGCGTTGTGCTCTGTTACCTAAAATAAACTCAAAGCAGCAGGCTGTGCTGCTAGGAGAGGAGGTGCTGCTGCCTTTGCAGCAGCTGTGGGTATCCTTCAGGAAGCAGGCAGGAGTGGTGAGCACCACTGCCTGGAAACTGGCCACACGAGTCGTGTATCGCTCACTGGTGCTTGCTAGGTTTGTGGTGAAGGCTTCTATCACAGCAATAATCATGACTGAAATGTGAAAGACAAACAAGCACATTATGTACTCTTATCATCAGTATGTCATATATGTCATCAGCCTTTAGCCAGTTTTTACACTGTTTCTCAACTGTGTCATAGGGGTAGATACATGTTAGTTGTTTTATTTGGTTTCAGCCAAAAGGAATGAGAGTTGCATGAACTAGGTAGGACTCATATTCCTCAAGGCCTGAGAAGTCACACTGCACATTGCACAGGGAGAACACTATGCTTCACATCCTTGGAGGTACTTAAAACTGTGCTAGGTGGGGTCCTGAGCAACCAACCCTGCGTGTCTTTGGAGTTGGGCCTGGTTTGAACAGGGGATTAGTCCAGATGGCCTCCAGAGACTCCTTGCAAATGAAATTACTACATACTTCCATGGCTGTGAGCACCATGGGGTAAAGACGTTTAGATAACAGCCTATTTATTATAAATCCAATGCTGCATTATGAGGGTCCAGGGAGGAAGTCCAGAGACATACAGGTGGCTGAAGTAACCCAGAAGAAAGAGATTGAGGAGGCCCTGCACTGGCCTTTTAGAGAGAGATGGGACCAGGAAACACCCAATGGAAAAACTGCATAGTTCAAAGTGATCAGCGGAGGGGAGAGCTTCCCAGGGCATAGCCATATATGGGACCTAAGGTAACACAATAGAAATATGGGATTTTACCACAGCTCAGGCAGGGAGTTCAGATATCGGAGGGAGAAGGTTGAGGGCATTGCCTTGCCTTTCTTCCCACCAGTTCTGAAGCTCAAATGCAGCAGCTTCTGCCAAGTACACTGCTACAACGGGGTATGTCCATTCTTGTGTCTTTAGAAACCACAGTAGTAGAGAAATGGCAGGGACTGTATTATGTTAACATGGCACTTTAATATTGTCCTGCAGAGGATAAAATCACATAGAGCACACAGAAAGTCACATGCTTCACCATCCTTCTCCAGCCCTACAAGCAATGAAACTGAATTACATGTGAGGCAAACACAAGAATTAATCTTGTGCCCATGTGGGACTCAGACACCCCCGCACTTACTCCTGTGCTCCTCTAAGTGCTCTATCTCTGTTCCTCCTCCCTAATTCATTAAGCAGGAACTAGGCTATAAGTTACTTGTAACTTCTGGGGTCCTTTGCAGAAAGTTGTTGTTTTTCCTTATAATGTCAGATCATGAATGTGCCTTTCCCTTACCTCTATTTCTTCCCACATGAAACAGATGTATTCTGTTTAAAATTAGATGTCTTTTTCATGATCTTTCATACCCTTGGCATCCAGGAATGGCAGCCATGGGGAAAGCAGATGTGCCTGGGAGTGTCTAAAAATGCTGCTACTGACATGTGTGCATATGTGTGTGCTAGAGAGAAAAAACAAAAGTTAGAGATAAGACAGAAGTAAAATTATGCTTATTTGGGTGAGTAATAGGCAGGCACTGTGCCTGATTTGCTGCTGGACAGAGTAATGACAGTCTCTTCATTGATATTACAGCCTCTGCAAAGAACCTGTTTAACTACAGGAATGGAAAATTGAGAATGGCCAGATGTCCACATCAGGCTCACTCAGGGGTGATGTCTCACACCAGTTGAAGATTGCTCTTTTCTCCTCTTACCAACTCCAGCCTACAACCTGACTCTCCAGTTTAGGTTGATTCTGTTCATGGATGATGAGAAGGGAGAGAAGAAAGGGGAAATTAATCCTGTGACAGACAGCAATAGGATGAGTTTGAACCTATATTCACTAGCTGATGGAAGATTGCTGACTTATTTCTGAGGTTTCTCACAAAAATTTTCATTTTTGACCCCAGCAGCTTCCAGATCCAGAAGTGCTTGGGTAGTTTTGTAAATCATGGTGGTTTATGTATTTCCACTAAAATCTCTAACACAGCTAGGAATTTTGTAAAACAAGATATCTAACATGGATCTGAAATTACTGATTAACAGTTACTACAGCCCTTAAGTCTTTGCATTTGCGTTGGTGGGTCATAAACAAACCATTCCTGCAACTGGTTGTCAAATGCAGGGACTAAAGTGACTGTTGAAAATCTTAGGCTGGCCAAAGATGTTTGTTTTGGCCCAGGTCCTTACTAGGCATAAGGAAGAAGAGACAAAATATGATATGTAATGGATTCAATTTTTCTGGAAATCAGTGGTCAGCCTGGCTAAGGATCTTCACAAGGTCTCAGAAAGAGTCAAATGATGAGCACAACAGTTAGGAGAGAAAGAGTGTTTCTGAAAGATACTGCAGATAAATAGTTGAAGCTGTTCAAAAAGAACTGTTTGTCTGAATGTGAAGTGCACCTAGGTTTGTCAGACTCACAGTTAATTTGCTGCTGAAAGACCTGCACCGTTTTATAGGTACTTATAGAGAGATTAGCAGTGCAATGCTATATGCACTATATCCTTTTACTTTTCTGTTTGGGAATGACTTGTGGCTGGAGCCACATTCGGTCCTAACAATCTAGAGAATGTAACATAACCTCTTATTTATGAAATGGTTGGTTATTTCAATAAGAGATTTCATGTAAGTTATGGATTTTATGAAGGGAGATGTTACTTCCTGATTGTGTTTTAAATTAAATACTTTGCAGTGGGGAAAAAAAAAAGCCCAAACAGTATAAATCAGTAAAATATATACATGCTTTGGTTGCTTTGCTACTAAGACATCAATATACACTTAATTGAATTATCACATTGCCCATTCAGACAAAACATCACCATCCTGAGGACCTGTCTCTGCATTTTCAACATGCAGGGGGCTAATAGTTAACAGTAGTTGGTTTTTTTTTCCCAGAGCATATTTCCACTGAAAGAGCAAAGCATTACAGTAGACTGGATGTTTTAGGTCATTTATTTTGTTTTTGCTTTGGGTCATTTTGCAGAAGCACTTCTGCTCTCTAGCGTTAAAATGAGAGCCACTCTACTCCCCAGATATTACCCAGGAGCACTTGGGAGCTCTTAATGATTAATACCATCGCAGTCCAGCCACAAACCTTTCTGGCACAGATAATGCCAGGCAGCAAGCACATTTGACACTTTTAATGTATAATTAAGTAGAAAAAGTCAGCACTCAGTATGCAAATTTTTCAAAATGATAAATGATGCCATACAGCAGTAGGGATTGATTTGGTGTAAATGAAACTAATTAAGGAAATGTCAAACATAATTAATAAAACAGGTTTAAGCTGCAAAACATTGTCAATTGAATGAATGAGGAGGCATTGGCTCCCATTGTTTCTGCTTTATTTAGGGCTTATGTTTAGCTTGTACTCTGTTCCTAAATGCACTTTCTCTACCTCACACCCTCCACTACCAATTCCCAGAGAGGGGGAAAATAAATTTGCTTGTCTCTCCACTGACTGCAGAAATTAATTGCAGAAATCTTGTCCCATCCAAGTGTTACATTCACTCACAGGACATTAACATAACTAATTTGAAAGAGCCCAAATGACTGCATAATAGAACACTGTCAGTATGCCTGACAGTCTTTGGTCATACCAAATTAGCTTGGTTTTCTAATTGAATTTTTTTTCATAGGACTATATATTTTTTTTCTCAGCTATTCATTTTTGATAAGAACAAAGGTTTTATATTTTACAAAAGAGTGCTTGACCTATAATTACTAGGAGGAAATTAGGGAAGGTAGAAAAGTCAGATTTAGTCCCGGTAATGATGCTGGAGACCTTGCTCCCTCTGGGGAGCCTGAAGAATAATGGAATCTTCTATTTTTACAGGCGACCTGTGCACTGCTGCTGACTCTAACTGTGAATCCACTTTACCTTGCAGATCACTTGCTTAACACTAAAAGTGCCAACAGAATCACAGGCCATTATTTCAAATGTCATTCTGTGCCAGTGCCATTTCTGAATGCCCTTCCCTTCAAATGAATGAGTCAAAGAAAGCTGACAGTCCTCTTATCTTGTCCTTCTAAAACTCCTGTTTTAAGAGTTTCACAAAATGAAAGTGGTATTAAATTTAGGTAAATGGAGTCACCAGTGAAGTTTTTGTTTAAAAAAAAAGTATAACTGGATTGCTTCTATTCTTTTATAAACAGCTATATAATCTGATTTTCCACACATCGGGTTTTAAGGCAGAGGATCTTTTCCATCAGTCAAGTTGTTTCTGGTAATATTATGTCTTCTTTTGTATATCAGACTATGTGCTTGCAGCAGACCATTTAAAAAACTTTAGTGGTAGAATGGGTACTTAGTATTACCTCCCTATGTTCAGGTTAGTGGTTTCCACCCTTTTTACAGGATTCAAGTTAGATATATGTGTATATATATTGGTGTGGACACACATTTATAAATTTAAATACCTCTCTTTGTATATAAACCATATATGCATATAAAATATAAAACTTATCTAGAGTTTCATATCCATATTATACTTGTATGGATTCATTATGCATCTGTATATGATATGCATTTTTATATAAATTAATACATATTGCATGTATTCTTCTAATGGATGTTACATATCTGACATAGTCCAGGAGTTTTGAAGTTGACTTTTTTGATAGTTTTCCTGTGGCTCAGGGGGGCTGCAACAGAATTTGTGGTTGAAACATTAAAAAAATCATGTTACATTTTTTTTTATGTTACATTTAATGATTTTTTTAAGGACTTTCCTAATATTGATGTGAGATTTTCCATTTCAACAGTAATTTGTATTCTGTTAAATTTGCTAACATAATTATTAGAATTGCTAGAAAGAACTGTGTTGAAAACATCATATTTAGTTCCTTCTGATGAGGAAAATAAATCACATGGAAATAAAATTAGGTGTAAAATTTTTCAAATTCCCTGTTACAGAAAACACTTGCAAGAATTTATAAAATCAGTAACAGCTTTTTTAAAGTCACATACTTTCACTTGAGGATAAAATTATATGGCTATATTTATGGTGTCAATCAGCTCTGAAATAACTTTGTGCAGAAGCTTTGTGGTAGAGATTAAACTTTGTAAGCTCTGGTGACTTTTGGGAACCACCACAACCTGGCCACATTTTCCTTTTCCACAAAAGAAGCAGCTGTGCAAAGTCCGCTTTACTTCAGACACCTTCCATCTCTGTCTGGGGTGTGCTGGCTTTGGTTCCTCAGAGGGTTAGATGAGAGCAGCAGGAGCCCTCACGAATGGCATGAAGGATGTCAAATACATTCCTTTAGAAACTGAACATCAATCAAGAAATTCAATGTCCTTTTCCAGACCATGCAGCAGCTAAGAAAATCCCAGGACTTCTTTTTATAAGTTCTTCTTGTTATATTTAAGGAAATCATTCCCTCATATTGTGGCCGTGTACGTGGCTAAGGCCACAGCATGTAAGCCTCAACAGTGGTGGAAGAGAGCTCAGCACACTCCCCTCTGAGGCAGCTGCTCTGGTTAGGGTGACAGTGTTACCCAATCCATCATTCCTTTCGGTTGCTGTTTATGGTTACGCAGTTATGTAATGTTCTGTATTTGGTTATGCTCTGGCAAGTTCTTGTATCCTCGGTTACCCATTGGTTATATTTTAATTTCTGTTCCCCCATTGGCTGTATCCCCTCTGCCTTTCCCTATATAAAGCCCTGTCCTTCGGTGAGCTGGGTTCTTTGTTCCGGACCCTTCAGCTCACCTGGACCCTCATTCCTGCTCCTGCTCCCGGACCCTTCCCTGGACCCTCTCCTACTGCCCTACCCTAATAAAGAGCTGAAAATACTGGACAAAGGCCCCTCCTTGGTCTTTGTTCTCGACGATCCGCCGAAGACCACCTGGCTCCCGCCAATCATACTCCGCAGAGGAACCGGCACTGTCCAGCTAGGCACAGCTGGAACCCTGCTCGGGGGAAAGGTGCTGCAGCTTGGCAGCCAGCCCCCCGTACCACCAGGGAAAGCCAGTGTAGGATGCCGTGCGCCCTCGGGTCTGTCCCCAGCCCTCGGCAGAGCGCATCTACAGCAGCGCGGCTACATCATATTAATTGTTTGCAATAAAAAATAATATTTTATAACTTTTTTGTTGAAAATACGTTTGCAATTAAGAAAAAAAAATAATTCTTTAAATCT
Organism: Climacteris rufus; assembly: GCA_013398175.1. Taxonomy (NCBI): domain Eukaryota; kingdom Metazoa; phylum Chordata; class Aves; order Passeriformes; family Climacteridae; genus Climacteris; species Climacteris rufus. The sequence continues at coordinate 31,465 of VZRZ01003277.1, forward strand.
CTGTGTGCATTCTACCATAAATCACAGTTCCTAGTTTTCAGTACCTATATCAAAATTTGTGATACTCTCTACATCTGAGGTGAGAGCATTTATATTTTTTCTCAGAAGTCAGCTGCAAAATACTTCAGAGAATTTGAATATTTGATTATATATTTAACAAGATAAGAGCTGCTTTCTAGAAATTTCCTATATTTTCTGGAGTTCTTGCCAGCTCATCCAACCTGACTCAAAAGTTACAGCCCTTTTCCAGTAGATGTCAGATTGAATTATACCCTCTTTAGTGCCGGAGTAACAGGTTAAATAATAAGAACATCCAGCTCTGCATTTAATGTCTGTTTCCTTACATGCAAATGTTGTGAGTTGAACTTTGCCTATCTGTTTAATGCATGTAATATTTAAGAAAATTTTTGTGTCTCCTGCATCTGATTTTATTTAAGTAATGTCAGTCTGATGTCCTCCAACATATCTTTATGAGAATGCATATTTTCTAAAAGTAGAAACAGAATAGTTTTCTAACATAGTGGTTTTGTTTCTTCCTCTGTGGTGTACACCTAAGTGCAAAAATGGGAACCACTGAGAACCTCAAGGTTTAGGATCATCAGCATGACTGTAGACTGTGGTTTGGACCTGTATGCTTGCTCAGCTACAGGAGTACCTATAGTCCTTTCCAAACTCTCATTACCTACATTTTCCATAAGAGGTATTCTCTCTGATTTTTAAGTTTCTGCTTGACTTCTTTACAACAGCTTATTATAGATTGCTGTACTGCAACTAAGAAATTAAAGGTTTTCAGGTGGATCAATATTTTTCTTGATATGTTTTCATCAGGGGAGAAATGCAAACTTCTGCATCTGAAATGGTCTTCTATACTTACTTTATGATTCATGGAAGCATTATCAGGGTTTGATTATTTTAATATCAGGCTAGATATTGAAAATACCTTAGATGACTCCCTCCCTAAAAGTATTGACTTGATTCCCTGACTGCAATTTGGCTTAGTAAGACAAGATCAGATTAAATCTGTCCAGATATTATTTGAGTAATGATTGAAAACATTACAGAGAGTCTACTCTATCAAACACTCATCATTTTGGATTGTATTTAACAATGTTTGACCAAGTTTTAAATTAATCTTTTAATTTAAGGGACTGAATTGCCTTCCCAGATGCTTGAGATTTATAGTTCCTACGTTGACATTCCATGACAACCTTGTGAAAACTTCACAGAAAGACTTGGAGAAGTGTCTTCCTAGAAAAGTGAATCATTGCACTGTCATCAGCTTTCTTGCTTCACATTAACTGGACAGATAAAACCCAAAATTGTTCACTGAGAATTTACTTTATGGATCCTGCTCTTGTATATCCATGCATCCTTCCCATATCTGAGGTCATATATGTATATACATACATACCACATATACTATATCTATGTTATATAGGATATATTTTGTATCTGCAGTGGTGCAGCCAGCAGGACCAGGACAGTGATCATCCCCCTGTACTTGGCACTGGTGAGGCTACATCTCAAATCCTGGGTTCAGTTTTGGTCCCCTCACTAAAGAAAGACATTAAGGTGCTGGAGTGTGTCCAGAGATGAGCAGTGGAGGTGGGGAAGGATCTGGAGCACAAGATTGATGAGTAACAACTAAGGGAGCTGGAAGTGTTTAGAGCTGGAGAAAAGGAGGCTGAGAGGGAACCTAATTGTTCTCTACAACTATCTGAAAAGAGGTTGTACCAAGCTGTGGGTGGATCTCTTCATCCAGGTAATAAGCAATGAGACAAGAGGAAATGGCCTCACAATTTGCCAAGGCAAGTTTAGGTTGACATTAGGAAATATTTCTTTCACCAGAATGATTGTCAGGCATTGGATCATGCTGCCTGGGTAAGCAGTGGAGTTACCATCCCTGGAAGAACTTTAAAGATGTGTAGAGGTCTTGTAGACATGGTTTGGTGGTGGAATTGGCAGAACTGGGTAAACAGTTGAACTCAGTGATATTAGAGGTCTTGGTTCTATGATATTTAAATATGTGTGAGGGCATCTGTAGAGATGTGTAGCATTCATTTCAGGTACCAGTCCTAGCTGATGGACTCATTAAGACAGGCTGTAGAGGCGTGTTTTGGTGAAACCTGGCCTATAGGCCTTTGAGTCTTTTTGTAAAGTCCACTGTTGGCTACCATTGTGTACTATTGAGGTATTTCAGCAGAGTTCATTGGAAAACTTTCTGGAAAAATTTTGAAAAATTGGAATATGTGCCAAAATATGAGCATGCTGTTTGGACGTCCACAAATCCATTTTAGGGTTCACCAGAACACAGCACACTCTAACAATCACCAACCAACCTGCCAGCCTTCCCGGCTGACATTTTAAGAGATGAGAAGTAGTGCTATGGAAGGCTAAACTGATGTGTCACAGTAAAGGACATGCATTTCACTCCAATTTGAGGATTCATAACTGCATATATACATGTTTAAGCCAGCAGATGTAAAGTGGACACATGATATGTATCTTAAAGTAAGGATAAATGATGGAATAAATGTACATTACATTCTAGCACAAACTTTATTATTAATTATAATTGTAATAATACCAGCAACAATAAATAAAATAATTAATAGATAATAATAATAAATAAATAAATAAATAAAACCCCTAAACTATTCTGTTACTTAAAGCAACCTATGTCATGAAAACAAATAACTTTCAATCTTGGAAAAGGTTTTTCTAAAATCATTATATAAATAATAATAAAAAAGCTCACATTTCATTACCTTATTGCCTCTTTTCCCCCCAGGGTTCTGATTTAATGAAACAGAGCATTTTTCTATACTACTAACTTTCTTATTCTTAGACCATCATGGACATAGAGACTGATATAAGTATTCTTGAAAATATTGCTTTATTTACAATTTTCAGACATAAGTTTCCACAAGAAATCTGATGACAAAGATAGTCAAAACAGGAAAAACAATAGGAAAGTTTATGACATATAAAATGAATTCTTCAAAAGAATTTTCTTTCAAAATGCCAAGGGTTATAAGTCAACTACATGCGGCACATATTACTATTTATTACCTTGCATTTGGCTGAAATTCATCTCTTTTGACAACCTTGGGTAAATCATGTTACATGTTTCATAAAATATGAGTGCTGGACCTTTTTCTGAAGACAATACTTAGCGACTGAACTCGTTGCTATTCGCTGCATCCCAGTTGCCATAAGCTCCCTAAGACTAGGACTTTTGCAAGGTTCTTTGGTGGCAAGGTTCTTTGGTTCTTCAAAGAAAAGGTATTTATAGAAAATGTCTGCAAGGAGCTGATGACTTGTCTAGTTTTCAGAGCTCAGATGGAAAGCAAAATACAAATTGATACACTCAAGTTTCCCTTCTGAGCAAATTTACTGGGTGAAAGCTTAATTTTTTTGTTGCTTTGTTTTATCTGAATATATTCAGACCCCCTCAAATATACAACTTCATAGCGAATGTATTTTTTGATTCTTGAAGACTCATTGTTTTACAGTGAGGTTCATGAACCTGGACCATTTAGTGCACATTACTCAGCATAGTATTACTCAAAATATACATGGCAAATGGGATTCAAAACAGTGCCAAATAGACATCTGCTTTTAGCAGGGAACAAAAATGCTTGTAGCTCCTTTATTAAAAGGTATTATGGTCCATTTATTTTTAAACTATCTCTCTAACACCATTAACTAGCCTATAATTTAATGTACTCCCAAGCAACTTGACTTTTACATCTCCTTCAAAACATTAATTTGCTTTTGCAAATTGATGTAAAAGATGCCTTTGACCCTGGAATGATTCAAACCACTAACAATAAATTAGATTATCCTTTAAAACAATATAATAATTTTTATTTTTATTTTTGAAGAAAAGTGTGCCATTTCTGGAAATTAGATAATACTGCTTACAGGGAAATAAAAATTGGAAAAGTTACAATTATTTCTTTTGTCCATCCTTATCTGTGGCAGTGTTAAGAGACTTACTTTAGAAAATTTTCAGTCTACTCAAGCATTTTTAGTAGATTAAATAAAAAAAAATTGTTTGGTTGTTTGGGATGGTTTAACTTCAATAAGTGGTCATTAGGTTAATGGACTTTCTTACTGAAGAGTCACCCTCAAGTGTGACAGAGCTCCATTTTCAGAGGTGACAGAAAATTAAAGCTGTCCAAGGACATGCTTTTTTTTTTGTTTTTTTAAATGATGCAAATATCCATTGTTTTATTCAAAGGCTGCTCTACTGAGAAGGAAAAATCTTACAATTTAACTAAGGCACATGGTACTCTGGTGCATTTGAAGATGCTCAATAATTATTAGGCTTAACTATCACTACTGACTTTATTTATAGGGCAGTTGTCACTTTAACCCATAGGGGCCAAGCAGGAGAAATGTCAGAAGAAAATACTCAAATGCTTGAATTTGACAGAGCTGATTGCTGAAAGCTGTAACTGACTCGTATCCTTATCTTGGAAATGTACCAGGAGAAGAAGCAAAACCTCCCCAGTGGGTTGTGTTACATTCATTTTCCCTCTCCGGTCCCAAGGATCCACTTGCTAAAACCTAAGATCCCCATACAAAGCCTATGGAAATAATGGCAAGACTCTTAATAGTTTTGATGGAGGCCCTAAGGGTTTGCTTCCACCCTCTTATTTGCATTGTATATTGGCATAAGCCTCCTTCAGCAAAACATCTAAATACACATTTCATTTAAGCACATGAGGAACACAATGGACTATTACGCAACTGGTCTTGCTGATTGCAGTCACAAAGGTGCAGCGAGGTGAAAAAATCTGTCTGCACATTGTCTGTGTACAAAAGTCTGTCTACTTTGGCATTTTCATTCCCAAAAAAGACATTGATTTGTAACACATGGAGATTGTGAATTTTGTCTTAGGAAATGAAGCTGTATTTGTAGTTTCTATTATGGTTCTGTGTAGGGAAAAAATCTAGAAAACTTGATCTCATTATCAGCGTAATTAGTTATAGTTGGGCTATTTCTAAAGGATTTATGTAATATTTATAGGCTTTCTTAAAACTGTGAGTGTGGAGTTTTCAATTTATCCCAGGAAACCTCTACACTCATACATACCTCAATGTTCAGAATATATCTTACTACTAAACAGATATTGCAAGTGGTTAGTACAAACAGCAAGTGACTTCAACTACCCACTTAATGTGGCTCTCAATTTGCAAGAATCACTTAGATTGTATGATAAAAACATTTACAAAAGAAAGAAATACTACACAAGCTTGCAGCAAACATTCACCACCTCTGCCAGCTGTGAGTCCCAAATATTAGGAGAATAATATGACCAGAGCAAATATTTGATCAGTTATTGCAAGAAGGGTATTTCTGTTAAAAATAACGAAATATTAAAGTGGAAGTGTTTTTGTATTTCAAGAGTTTCAAATGTTCAAAATATTTCAAATTATATATAGTTTAAATGTTTTGCCATTTTATTATCCTTTCATTACTTAGAGCATTCACATTCAAGTACCACTCTGACGTGAGATTTGGATAACGGGACATTTTCATAAGTTGAAAAGCTTGGCTTTGCCTGCTTTTGCTGCAAAAGATGTTCTTCAACCCTCAGTTGCTCCCTGTTATTCAAAAAGCTGCCTTTTATGAAAAAAAAATCCTATTCTGAGTTTTAGACACATCTAGGTTGTGTAACTGTAGTATTCCCCTCCATGCAATCCTGCTAAACCACAATATATGTATCTGCTTTTGAAAGTGAGAAATTCAGATTTCAGCAGCCAGAGAGATTACCACTCAAAGCAGCTGTGACCATTCTGCAAGGGAGACAATTTCTGACAGCTGGACACTGCTGAAATGCTGGTTCTGTGATGTTCTCTCCTTCCTCTACAAAACAAGATATGTCTAGGTTACAGCAAATATTTTTTTATGGCAGAAGAGAACAAAGGTCTGAGACAAAGACTGAAAGCCTTATTTAGTAAATCAGAGTGGCAAGGTCATTTGTGTTATATGCCAAAAAAGTGATATATTAATTTTTATTACAGTTATGTGTTCAAAATTTTCCTCTTTTCCCCTAACTTCTTCTCTAAAACGTCCAGGTTTAAGCAGCTTGGAGAGTTGGACAAGAACACATATGCAGGTATATTTATAAAAATTTCATTGTATGTCACATATATTGTTCATGTTTTAAAGTTTACAGATCTGACTAGATACAAAAAGGAGTTATCTTTCTACTTATTTTGCATTTTAAATACAGGGGGAGAAAGTGTAACCCTTCTTTTTTCCTGCACTTCACCTTAAAGAGTGAACAAAAAAAACCCATATTCTGTCTTGTTTTATTGAACTGGAAAAACAGATCTTTACAGTGCTTACATCTCTCTTTTTCCCAAGCCATCCAGCCTTGACCTTACCACAGATTATATCCTTAGGCTACATCCAACCTCCCTAACACCCTGTAATCCTCATTGTTTCACTCATAAGCAGATCAGCATTGAAAGCTTCTTCATATTAACTGTTAAGCAGCCAAATTCAGATGAAAAGCTAATCTATTCAAAGCAGTTGCTCCTCAAAAGAGGCCACAACATTTACTGCTATACTGAAGTGGGAAGTGACTAATAAGATAACCTTTTGCTTAGGAAAGTGGTTCTAATGCTATTCCATCACTCTTGTGAGCTGCTCAGTGAAGCAAGTTATCTGCTATCCTTCCTTTCCTACATTTATTCTGTAGCCTGGTATTTAAGCTTAGAGCAGCACACATATATAAAAGCAGCTTTCCTTTTTATAAATGGCTAACCAGTGAGTTTTTAGACATATATTTAAATATAGAACAAAAATGTTGCATTTTAGTTGCAGGATACTTTTTCCCTAGATCTTTTTGTATCATGTAGGTACCATTCTTACACAAAAACTTTTTTCTAATTTTCTTTTTTTTTAATTCAGTGGTCATTTTTGGAGCTTGTCATATCATTAAAATTGTATCCAAATTTCAGAAAGATATTATCAAATATATGTACCTTTTGATTTCTCTTTTTTTGTCATTCAACTAACTTTATCATACTTCCAGGTGTGCTAAATATGTATTCAAGTCTTGTCTTGTGTTTTCCATCTCCTATGAAGAATGTGTGACGAAATTTAAAGAAAGTTTTTATACGTTTTCTTGGAACTTCGGGATAATTTTTTCATTTTGTTTTCATTTAAAAGCAGTAGGAGAAATTCCTTGATTGTGGACACTGTAATCTGAATATGAACTTTGCAATAGTTCTAGAATTTTCTCAGGCTCAGTTGAAATTGAAGCAGAAATCAACAGCCAATTGACAGTACAAATATATTCATTATATATTAATATAATCTATAAAACATATAAATAATTAAAAAGCAGAAATACATAAAAATGATAAACAAATAAATAAAACAATGTAATCTGTTTCTGAAGATGATCATGATTGCTTTAACTTCCCAGAACTCATGAATCTCAGACACGACTCAGTTAAACGGATGAAACTAACCCAGAAAAGAGAGAGAAAATACAGATTAAAAGGTCTATTTGTTCTCTTAAAAACAGAACACTCACAGCACAGTTAAATTAAAGAATCATGAGCCTCTGCATGTGATCTGGTGATTGGAGCAGCCTTAGGAGCTGCTGGGAGTGTTTTCACTTTTGTGGCCCATATCTCCTGCTTAAATGGGCTCAGAATTTAGCCCTGAGGCAGTGATGTACTAGGTTAGACTTTAAACCCTGTTTTGCTCTTATCTGGGTAACCTCTTGCATTAATTCATTATTTTTGCAAAAGTACAGACACTGAAGCAAAGGTTCCCCTGCAAGGGCAAAAGCAGATTTATTACCAATGGAAATAGACTACTAATTCTATGTTCACTCTCATAAAACGCTTGCATTGCAGCAAGGAACAGAAATTAAAGAAACATTTGGAAGGTCAGCAGCACAGGAATATTATGTAAAGAACAAAGACTGTGGATTTCAAAGGGTGAACTGCAGAAGTGTAAAATGGGCATCTAGTCTCAATTCATCAACTATAACTTTCCACATACTTTGTTGTTGCATATGGAGAAAAAGGTCCCCTGCAAAGCAGAGCAAAAATAATCCATTAGAGTGTATGAAAATATTGCTACTGGCAAAAGATGCCAGTTTTTTTTAGTAATTAAATTTAGCTTTCTAGACTTGGAGAGAAAGAAATACCAAGCAAAAAGAGAGAAGAAAAATTATGAACTTCCCTGACCTGACATATTCTTTGCTTGGCTGCATTGAAAGAGAGATGTGTAGCTTTGGAATCTTTCTCTGTTCAAAGACAGTGATGGGCACAGACCTGACAACTGTATTTTAACCATCATAGAAGACATTTGGGAAAAAAAAACAAACTGAAAAGTTCAACAGTAAATTAATCAACTTCAGGTGTTCCACTTTGATGCAAATGTTATATACTGAAAATTTCCTCATTCTACACTGATGGTCCAAACTCATGCAACAAAACATTTTCAAAGTATTTTACCCCTGTCAGAGTGATATCCATGGTCTGGTCACATGTTGGGGTGACCCAGCACACCTTGGGGCTGAGTGACATAAAGTGGGTAGCTTTCCCCGCCCAGGACTCTGACCCTGAGGGCGGATCTGAGTGCGAGGCCATAGCCTAGGGCTGTTCCCCACTGGATGTCACTCCTGCAGCATCTCCTCCCTCTGTTCCAGATGCTTCTGTCTTCCCTTAACCCCATTGGTTCAGTTCTTCATGTTTAATAATGTAGTTCAGTGGTTATGCATGAAGCTCTGGAAAGTCCTGTTCTGTTTGGATTGTAATTGGTTGGTTCAAATGTGTTCCTCCTCTACTCCTCTGTAATTGGTTCCCTGTCACCCCTTGTCATCTCCCTGTTGGTTTGCTCCTTTGCTCCGCTCTCTCCCTTCCCCGGTTTAAAAGGTGCTGTCACCTCTCCCCCAATGCCTTTTGCTTTCGAGCCCCCCCTCCAGCAAGATCTGCCCCCTCGGGGGTTGAATAAAGTTGGGACTGAAGGCTAAGAGAAGGCCGGCTCTCGTCCTTTGCTCTCGCCCTTGTTGCCTAGCAACACCTCACTGCTGCCAGCTCTCGTTGGAGCCTCCTGCAGACAGCACTGCGAGCTGCTGACCGGGGTTTGGTTTGTCCACTCTGCTGGGACACAGACCTTGTCACCTGCCCAGGCCACCGGGCAGCCAGCGGTCAGCGTGATAGTCACAGGGAGTGCGCCTTCTTCAGCAGATTGAAATTACTGTGCACTAAGATAGGACAAGCATGCTGGTTTTGGTGCTTAACTAAGCCAGCCTTCTTTTTTAAAGAGAATTCATGTTGGTGGCTGTACCAATACAACCACTTGTGTTACTGCAGCACAGGCATGTGCCAGGTTTTCAGATATTTTATATTTCTGAGTTCATACCGCCCGTAAAATAATTTCTGTTAATTACTCTTAGCAGAGTTTGAATTAGAGAGGGAAATATCTTTTCCCTATAAAGAATTTTAGTCTATTAACATTGAGTCTTCTTCATCAGTAGGGAAAGACATGATTTCACCATTATTTCACAAACTGAAAGAATGTTACTTCAAAATAAACCCCAACAAATAAAACTAGAGAGCAACAGATGTTTTGAAAGTATATTCAGGGAAATGTTAATCAAAACACCACTTTCCTTTCAACCAGAGCTGAAAGCTGGAATGCAGTTTTCAATTTTTAATGCATTATTACATATCCAAATAATATTAGTTACTATTCAAATAGTATTAACATCCATTGTAGTCAGAAGAGATTTAATAAGGAATCTAAACAAATACTCATACATTGAGGAGCTATGTTTTCAACAAGTCACTACTTATCAGAAATGAAAAATAAGATGTCTTGAAACGTGCAGAAGTGCATGGTCATATATGAAGCTCACATGGCAAAACAGTAACCCCTACAAGACGAGATGAAGGGTTAAGCTTCTAGCTCACCCAACTGAAAGATTATACCATAGGTTGGGATTAATTTGGAAAATCAATCATATAAAGAATAATAAGTAGATTATAACACAAAAAGACTGTTAGGTCAATACCTTCATTCCATAAGCAGCAGATTTGGTAACTGTTTACATGCAACACGGCTGAAAAAATAATCTCATCCTTAGTGGTATATTTCGAGGAATAACATAATAGGGCAGAGTAGTTATATTTTCCCTCAAAATAACTGTGATAATAACTCACACAGATAATACTGTAAATTTTTAAACACTTCATCACCAAAGATAATTCAGAGAAGAATCCCAACCATGATTAAGAGATTAGAGGAATTAAAATACAAAAAAAATAAAACACTAAATATATATGTATAACTTGGCTAAAGAGAACTGGATGGTTCATAATAACTGTGGATATTTAAAGGGAATATTCACTAAAAATAGAGAATATTTAATTGACCATACATAGGGGATTGAACAGAAGAAATTTAATAAAATTGAGAAGGGTTTAGCATAGATAATCAGGAAAAAAAACTCTGGACAGTGACAGCTTCTGGGACCAGAACAAGGTTTCAATTTTTTTATGCTTTGCTGTATACTTTAGCAACATCCCTTTAACTAATACAAACCATTGATCTGTCAGGGAAGAAGATAGGTCACAGATGTTAAAGAAAAAATACCACTAAAAGCATTACATAAGTTACATGGCAAATCACTGGAAAAAATCCTCCTGCTCTTGGCAAACAGAAAAATGATGGGATTTCCTTTAAAACTGTGGGTTGTCTCCTGCTTACATCTACCTAAGACCAATTTGTGTCTACACAAAAATATTTTGCCAGTTCCTACGTGCAAAAAATTTTTTTTGAAACTTCTTCTAGAGATAATGTACTATCACAGGTGTGTGACAAGATTGGTTTTGTATAACAACTGACTGCTGGCAGCATGACACTGTCAATGATCATCCACTCAGGAGGGCTTTACCAAACACCTCCTGGACTACTGGAAAGGACAAATCCTTCTGGGTAAAGGCAGATAACTCATCTGTTTCATTTTCTTTATGAAAGAGGGTTGAAAACAATTGCAGATGGAGCAACAGTGCAATGGTAGAAGGCATGAGAGACACTGTGACACAGCAGCACTATTTGCAAAGCTATGTCAGACAAATCTCTTCTTATATTTTTCAAATTTATATAAAAGGAAAGAAATCCCTGGAAAAGTACTGGCACTGACTTCTGATGTTTCTGATCCACATAACCATTGAAGACCAGGGCAGTGTTTGAGGATGGTTGCTGTAGTTTTAGTCTTCTATTTAGGGAAGTTATTTGGGAGCTGCCAGACAAAAAATAGTGTATAGTGCATAGTGCATAGTGCATAGTGCATAGTGCATAGTCAATCTTTGATCTGATCCAGAATCACTGTTTTAGTAGAATATTGAAGCTCTGGTGCTTATAAGTTACAGCATTGATTTTGACATGGGAAATAAAACAGGACCACTACATGGTAAAACTGCTAGCGGTCACTCCCACCATCCTTAATCTTGCATGTCCTGGTAGGGCTGTTCTTTCCAGATTTTTTACAGCTATCATCCCACTACAGATATTACCTGCAGTATCCTTCCTCAATGACAGCCAGTGGGAGAAATTCCAGCATGGCATGTTTCCATCGGGATCTATTAAAATAGAATATTGAATAGGAAAATTTTTCGATATCACTGAACTTTTCGAAGTTCTTTTGAAGTTAATTTCTAGGAGTTTCTTTTAAATCTTCCACTTACCATCTTCTTCAGTTTCATGATTGTTATAAAAGGACCCCTAAACTGTGAGAAAAACTAGCATGGCAGATGCTCAGGGGAACAAAAAACTATCGTTCTAACAGGGCACATTTTTAAAATGTCACAGGTTTTCTCAGGAGTGGAAAAACATTTCTTACTTCATGCATATATTAGGACAAAATCATTTAAAGGAAATGGACATTGTAGTTTACCAATTTGTATACAGTTTCAAAGAAATTATATCATGTAAGGCAAGGAGCACTGCATATGACAAAGTAGCCTCAGCTTAGCTACTGTCTTCTGGTCTGAGTTTCCATTGATTCACTTGTACGCAACAGTCATAGGAAGCAGCTTTTGTCTTGTGGTTTAGATGTTGCAGGGAACAGAACATGTTGCTTACATGCCAACTCCTGGTCAAGCTACATTCAGCCCACTCTAGAAATCAGTCCATTGTTGCCCATTTTTACTGTTAAAAAATAGCCAGCTCTCTCTGTTAGACAGTTGCAAGGACGAGATTTTGTAAACATAGCTATGTTGTTGTAAAAATTATCTTTTTACATTCCTTTCCCATGGACACAGATCCTTCTGATGGACATTTCTTGTAACCAATATAGTTAGAGACGGAAGTGTTAATTTTCTCCAATGATCTGTGATTTCTAAAAGTGTATATAAGAATTAAACGAAGGTGGGTTCTCCCCTTTCCGCCCTTTGCTCTGAACAAGCTCTGACTCCGTCTTCTCTGTTCTGAGTCTTCAGCTGATAAGCCGTAGTAAGCAGCTAATAACAGGCAGCGCGGTAATAGTCCATCATGGACTTTCCTTACTATCTTGCTTGAGAAAGGAAATAAAGAAATAATAATGAACGTACCAAGAATTTTCTGGTTCCTCAACACTGGCACAGAAGTGTCATTGTAAAGAAGTAGATTTTAAGCATACTTTTCTATGGACCTGATCATAAAAGCTACAAATTATAAAGAAGACCGTGACATAAAGATGACAACTTTTAGAGCATTAATTTTGTGTCTTTTCTTCTTAGAGCATTTCTATAGAGCAACTGTGTCTAAATTCTTCTCCTAATTGAGATCCAGATTATTAAATAAAATAATAATATTCTTATAATATTTTTATTTCAATCTATTTTTGCATCCTACTGCCTTCAGCAGAACTGGTCTTTGATTTTACCTCACATATTTCCTCATTGGTGACCCTATGCACACAGGATTGATTTAGAGAAAGTGTAAGACAATAGGAGAAATGAAGGACCTGAGGAATGAAGTAGTAGCTGCATTGACAAAATATTAATACAAAGGATTTAGTTGCTTTCTTTTTTCCTAACACTCAAAAACATGGTTGATGACAAAGAATCTTTTATTTTCTCTCTTATGTTGTGCCTGTTTCATCATTATTCATTCAGTTTTAACTTCAGACCTAAAAGGTTTTTGCTACCTCTGTAATACCAAGAAAAAACTGTTATCTGTGTCTTTCACTTTAAATTTTTCAAGCACCTCTAACCATCAAAAATAGTTTAAGTTTCCTGTGGTGTCATAGCCAACACTGAACAGGTGGACATGTAATTATGTCTGTCATAGAACACACTACAGTGGGTAAGCAGATTATCAGAAATTTTTTCTTCAAAATGTGTAGCCTTAGAATTTTATACATGTGCTTATACTCATATGCTCCTGTTTAGCAGGGCCAGGAACAGCTGTAGTGTTTGATTAGCATATTTTTGCTGACACTCTTGGAAATTATCTATCAGCCATTATGTTTCAAAATAACATGATGACTTAACAGATATTTCCCTGAAGTTATCACTGCCAGCACAGAACGTCTATGGGCAGCATGACTTGCTTTACAGCTGTTCTGTATCTTTTGCAGGCTGAGGATCATGAGGATGACTTCAGTTTTATCCATATAGTGGAATAAGTGTTTCTCTTGCCCTAGTGTGACACCCATATGCTAGAGAACCTTGTTCAAGAAATTTGAACTCAGCACCTCGTTGTCTGCTTTGTCAGAGGTAAGTCAACACTGAAATTTCACCAAGCAGTCAAATCAACCCTCAGTGCTATTCTATTTAAATCATCAACAGAACCAAACATAGCTCTGGATTTCTGAGTAAATGGTCAGCCAGAACTGAATCCTGGATACTCTTTCGTATCCTAAAAGCTCCTCAAAAGTTCTTGGAAGTGGAGAATTTCAAGCTTTCTTCAAATCTAAACTGCAATGCTTGCGTTCATTCTTAATAAGAGAAAATTAAGTGATTTGTGGACATTTTAAAATGTCCTCAATTAAATCTATGCTGGAATCAGAAAAGCATCAGGAAGGATAATTATTCCCTTTACATTTACATTTTTAATTTCACATAAATTTCTTGGAATATGTGATTAATACACCCAGCATGTAAACATTAAATTTATGGCTGTATTTTTTTAATACAGGATTGATGGCAAATGTCCTAGAAGTAGCTGAAAATCACTTTGGATTACTCAATCCTCTTTCAAGTAATTTTAATTTAATCATATATCCACTTACTTATAAGTTGATATATAGGATCCATGAGATGGACGATTGCAGCATCAAAGTAAATCAGGTAAAAGAGAGATCTGATCAAGAAGAAGCTGCTCCACCCATTGTATCTTTCTGGCATCGCTGTAAGCCATACAAAGCTAAAATCAAGTGCATGGAAACCATAAAACAGAGTAGGAAGCTTTGTGACCCTAAGTATTATTCTAGGAATCATTACAGCTATTTTGAATTACAGGTAGGATAAAACAGATACAAAGGAGATAATGCTGAGAAATGCTGTCTCTGCAGTCTCTTCATGAATGATTTCTGCAGCCAACGAATTTGTTTGTTTGTTTCTCTACACTGTCTTCTCATAGCTGCTCAATTTCCTTGGCATAAGCGTGGCCGTAGCTCTCTCTCTCTCTCTTGCCACTTTGTTCACTGACATTTTTTAACATGACTTCTCTGCAGTCAGTGGGTCCAGGAGTGTGAATGCTGCTGCCAACATTTCAGTGTAAAAAAAAAAATGAAGCATGTTTATTTTGTATTTTTTTTTAAACTGCTGTGTGGCTACACTGTCACCCATGAAACTTATTTTTTTATATATATATTTATATATGTATATATGTGTGTGTGTAGTTCTTTCCACATAGCCACGTTGTAATCTTTGATTGACAGGAATGTTTACTGTAAACGGATCTGATGTGTCATTGCTGTAAAACAAGCTTTTTGAATGACATCTTAACAAAGGACATACAACACCATTCACACCAAACAAGAGCAATAGTACTTGTTATTATCACAGGACTGCATGGGGTCAGCTACACAAAAAACTTGTGTCTTTGAAATGTGCCTGTGATTCAGCACCACCTTCACTTTGGTCATGCAGGTGTCTCTCCCTCTCCTTCTGGTTGGACACCTAATAGTCTAAATGTGTTTCCACTGATCTTGTTCTTTTTGAGGTTGTTTCATCACAAGCAATTGGCAAGGGTTTTAACACAGGAGGGCTGTTTGAGTGTGGCACATTTCTGGTTTAGTTCATATGTGTTGCAAAAAAAAAAAAAAAAAGGAAAAAAAAAAAGCCCCTTCGAATATTCTCTTTAATAACTTGAAATTTTAATAAGGACCTAAGGAACAGTTGAACAGAGAGTGAACTTATATTTAAATTAGGACTTTGAGCGCTTGGAGATTCTAACTTGGTGAACTCTAATTAAATCCCACAAGGCCATCAGGTCTGCCTCCCTAGCTCTTGATGGTGAAAGTGAGGTCTTCAAAAAGCGTCCCTTGACAGTATACAAGTGGGAGGAAAAAAAATCCTTCAACCCTTCGTGATAGCATTTTATAAAGCAAGAATTCCTGAAGGAATACCAGAAAATAGGAACAATAGTTAGAGTATGAAACTGTGAAAAGCTGAGAAATATGTTAGTGTAGCAGTTCTCCTGAAATTCAGTTTTGTAATGTTTTTAAAAGACCACTGCTTATATAAATTTCAGTGGACCTGATGCTTACAGAAGATGTCATAATATACACTATCATTCTGGTTGCTACTGTATTATATTTGGCTGAAACATAAAGCAATATTGGCTGGATGTTTGACATTCTGCCTCATTTGGTAAAACATATTTGGCTCGTTAGGCAATTGCTACTATTTAAATAAGCATGGAGGATGCATTCTTCAAACCATGAAGTACCAAGACGTGACTAGATGCCTTCCTGAGTTTTATTTTAGCTCAGATTTTAAATTAACTGGAGTTTTTGTGGGAGCTAAGAAGAAGTAAATATTTTAATTTTTTATATATTTTGTAGTTTAAAAATCTTGTATATGGAGATTCAAATGCATTTCAGATTTTTGTTCATTTTTCATTATTGTTCTAGAATTGACACAATAATATCAGAATTGTTTTTATCTTGTTAGCCATTTAAACACATGACAAAATAGGTTTTTTTTCCCTTGAAATAAAAACCAAAACATGAGCATTAACAAATAACTAAACAATCCAAAATAAAACAACCCCAAACCTCTCTGTTTGGAAAATTTACAATTCCTTCTGAAGAACATAACTTTTCCACTGAAGAGTCATACTGAAATAACAAAGTCATACACAGCATTCATCTACTAGTTCTCCTAACATAGCTCTAACGGATGGGGCTCTAATGTAAATCTCACTATGGTCAAATTTCTCAATTTGGTTCTTCATAGAGATGAAATAAATTCTTGTTCTTAAGAAAATAGCCCCAAAATTGAGAAAATAACCCACTGTATGGTTTTCATGAAAATCAGTATTTATTTACAGTTGGCTATTTATGTTTGTTACCAAGTTGTCCTTGGACATTATTTATAATTTTTCTCTCAAGAGACTCTCCACCATTTTTTGCCTTTCTCACTACACTAACAAAAACCTTATACTGTGATAGCCTTATGGAGCATCAGTGGTGACTTTCCCCTCAACTCAAAAATTTTATTTTTTTCTTTGAGCCTTGCTTTCTCAAAACACTAAATAAAATCACCATTTGATTATTATTTCTATTCCCAGATGAATTTACACAGATACTGAAAATGAATATGTGCAACTTTTCCTGTGGAAGTTTCAAAGTGATATTTTATTGAATGGATCTAATCAAAAGACAGATACAGTTAATCTCACAGAAGTTCATTTTCATACGCCTGTACAGCATGAGGCATTACAGACTTACCAAATTCATCCTAGAATTAATTCCCTTTGATAAGATGATATTTATTGGGTTTTAGTGACTTCACTGCAATTTTATGTGGTCATAATTAAGTTCCAACAAGTAAAAGGCAGTCCTGTAATTTCTTGGATAAAGAATACATTGACAAGATTAAAAAAAAAATAAAACCATTTTTATGTTTAAAAGACTGTCATTGAATCACAAAATATCTTGAGTTGGAAGATACCCAGAAAGATCATCACAGTCCAGCTGCTGGCCCTGCACTGGACAGCCTCAAAAATCATACCATGTGCCTGAGAGTGTTGTCCAAACAGTTCTTGAACTCTGTCAGGCTTGGAGCTGTGACCACTACCCTGAGGGGCCTGTTCCAGTTCCCAACCACCCTCTGGACAAAGAATGTTTTTCAAATATCCAACCTAAGCCTGCCCTGACATGACTTCAGGCCATTCCCTTGGGTCTTGTCACTGTTCACTGGAGAGAAGAGATCAGTGTCTGCCCCTCCTCTTCTCCTCACAAGAAAGTTGTAGACTCCGATGAGGTCTCCCTTCAGCCTCCTCTTCTCCAGGCTGAACAGACCAAATTACCTTGGCCACTCCTCACACGGCTTCCCTTCCAGATCCTTCATCACCCTCGTGGTCCTCCATTGAATCCTCGCTAACAGCTTCATGTCTTTCTTATATTGCAGTGACCAAAACTGTCCCCAGGACTACAGGTGAGGCTGCCCCAGACCAGAGCAGAGCAGGACAATCCCCTCCCTCACCTGACTGGCGATGCTGGGAGGCAACCCAGGACATGGTTGGCCCTCCTGGCTGCTGACTCATATTCAACTTTCCATCAACCAGCAGCCCCAAATCCCTTTCCACAGCGCTGCTTTCTAGCATCTCATTTCCCAGTTTGTCCATACCTCCAGAGTTGCCCCATCCCAGGTGCAGACTCTGGCACGTTCTCTTGTTGAATTTCGTGTGGTTGGTGATTGCCCCGTGCTCTAATTTGTCAACATCTCCCTGCAGAGCTTTTTTGCCTTTGCAGGAGCCAACAACTCCTCCCAATTTTTAGTATCATCTACAAACTTCAAATTCCTTCAAGTCCTATGACCAAATTGTTATGAAAATGTTGAAGAGAAAAAGGCCTAGGATGGAGCCCTGTGGAACATCACCAGTCACCATCCTGATGTAACCCTATTTACTCTGGCCTTTTGCTCCCAACCTGTGAGCCAGTTCTCACCCATAGCTGGCCTATTACCAATTAAAAAAACACACATGACTTGGGACATCTGTAATAATATTTCTCTGAAACCACAAAAAATTATTTCTGTGAAAAGTATAGGATGTATTGATTGTTGCTGTATAAAGACAGAGTGGTAAGTCCAACTCTGTGAAAATGAATCTAATTTATTAATTGCTGTCTTGTTTACTCAAACCTGCATTGCTTTCAAAGCAGTTTTTCGTTAACTACCTGAAATAGCAGAATACAGCAGAGTAAGTACACCAGCCAATACAAAAAGTGAATTAATGTAAAAAGGAATATATCAGAATATGGTATTTATTTAAACAACATAATTTCAGGGCATTTAATTAAATTTATGGAGTTACATCAGGACAAATCAGAATCGAGTTGTGAGAAACTCAGCCCCAGTGAGAAAGGAGTATCATTTTGATATCATTAGTGTACTAGGCTAATTGATTTTCTTCCTCTGAGCTGTACATTCTCTTTGAGTTTTAGCTCTGGTGTGTTTTAGGAAGCTTATTCAGTTGTATAACCTCACATACATAATGCACAAATGTAAGAATTTATATTTTATGGAAGAAGATGTGTTCCTCCATCTTGTACAAAATATATGGGAAACTACTCAAAAGCTTTATATTGTACCTTTGTAGCTCCTGTCAACTGTATGCATCAAAAGAAGATTAAAGTGCAGTATTTGTCGTTTAGCTTACTTATAAATCTAGACAGAATCATCCCTGATGTTTTTCTCAATACACCTCTGACCTGAAAGAGGTATTGAACTATCATATACCATCTTTGTTGTTGAGTATGAGATGCAAAAGTATTGTTTTTCCTCTTTTGAACTATTTTTTTAAATTAAAACATTGCAAAGGCTTTCATGGTTTCATTCTGAAATGTCAGTACCCATTCCTTGGATATAAAAGTAACCAGTTGAAATATGAAGGCACCTTTAAGGTGTTCTCTGATCAAAGCTCTGCACATTTGATCAAGTGCATTAGGAGAAAAGATCCATTTTTAGGAACGTTAATGTGTTTAGCTTGAACTAACTCTGATCTAAGGCTTGTGAATTGCAAACTAGGTAAACTGTTTTATAGAACTCTTACTTCCTTTGGTCCTTCTGTGTTGGTGAAAAATGCAAGGAATAGCTTGAATCTACAGACCATTTGTCCCACTTCAGTACAGGGAATGTACGTTTGTTTTATTGAGGTTACAAACTCTGACTTCTATGCTGCAAATTAATTTATTTTTACAAGCACTGATTAAAAAATAATTAAAAATCCATGTGTAGCTTGTTAAAAAGAAAAAAAGTGGGGTAAAAATGTCTAAAGTATTTGCATTAAATCTGTTTGTGTTTGTTTGTGTTTTTGTTTTTTTTCAGCAGACAGTGTTCTTATTGACCAGTATTTCTTCATTGAGGTAGTTCTATATGGGCTTTTTTCTGTCCAGGATGCCCATTGGTATGAATTAATGAATACCTATACAGTTTAAGACCTTTCTATTCAAAAAAGCATCTCAAAATTTATGGTTACCACAGCTGTGATGAGAACACATGCTTATACCAGAAGCCCTTTTCTTTTAAAGGACGGATAACTGCATGGCAAGGCAATCCTAATGTGGGACACATTTGGAAATGGTTCCTAAGGTTTCATCTGAAGCAATATGGTGGATGGCTCTCTTTTACGTTGCATGGTGTATATACTGTTTACGTAGGAAACAAAGAGGTTTGATTATGGTGTTTTGCTGTATCTCTTTTTGTACTGAGGTTTTCTGGAAGGTGTAAGATCTTAAAAAATTCAGTTGCCTTTCTCAAAACCCTGTCAAGGCCGCAGCAGGAACTTGCC
The DNA here is from genome assembly GCA_013398175.1 of Climacteris rufus. Taxonomy (NCBI): domain Eukaryota; kingdom Metazoa; phylum Chordata; class Aves; order Passeriformes; family Climacteridae; genus Climacteris; species Climacteris rufus. The sequence continues at coordinate 51,458 of VZRZ01003277.1, forward strand.
ATAAGAAAAGCCACCACACCAGGAACTTGAGATAAGAAGGGAAGAATTCCAGGCCTGGTGAGATAGATCTGGTTAGCGTAGCCAGACAAAAATTCCTACTGTGGCAAACTGTGGGAAAGGAAGCAATTGCTTATAAATATCCCAAATTATGGGAATGGTATCTAGCCCCCATGGATTATCTGGAATTTGGATTGTATAAAGGTGATACCTCCAGAAGACCATCTCCAGGAGCCCGACCACTGAGAAGACCAGAAGAAGGACCAAAGGGACACTCTCTGGATCCATGGGTGGTAATATCAAACACATATGAGATATGTTTCTTTTCCGGGTTAAGTAAAGACCAAGGTGGTTCCGTCCACCTTGGTCAAAATTGGTAATTCTGGTCCACAATTTTAGATGGTATATGGACGCAGCAGTGAATTAGTACAAGAGTCCCACTAAGAAGAGTCACAGTCGATAAGATCTGGGGTATAGCTTTGCTCTTATCAGTGATGTGGCCCTGTACAGCATGAATGCCGTAGCACTGCATGTACAGTTTCTTAAGTTGGCATGTGCCCACCTCAAAACACAGAGACCAACCAAGCTGGCCCTGATAGGCAGGTGGCAATCTGACTAGGTGAGGAGTCCTGTAAGTCATGACAGTACTACTCCCCAAGCAACAGCCAGACTTTACTCAGCTTTACCATCCTGTAGGTAAGGGCACTGGCAGCTCATGTCATACGAGTCGCATGAGATTTTTGACACCGGAGATAGTATCGTGACCGATACAATCTCTACTATCCACTGGGTGGTGAAGCCACTCGATAGGGCGAGAGCATCCAATACTCTCCCACACTGGGGCATATGTCATCTGAGTTACCCTCAAGGGCATCCGGCAGGAGCATGGGAAGGTGCGACATCTGCAGCAAAGCCCAGTTAGCAACTCATGTCCGGTCTTAAGAGAGTCATAGTTACTCCTGCAAATCCATCTCTCTCACAGTCTCTTTCTCTTCCCCCTCTTTCCTACTTCTTTCTATCTCTACCTCACATTTACTGCTGAATAGAATCTGTACTATTGACTTTGGTGTATGATCTCCTTTGCACTTTGATTCAGACATCTCTCAGTAAATGCGATTACAACAGAAGAGTGTCCTTGTTTAATCCCAACTTTTTTTACAATAGGTAATTTAAAACCTCCTAAACTTGGAATCACTACTGTCTTGTGTTTTCATTTTTTTTCAATTTTGTATCTTTGAAATAAAGACACTAACATATTACCATCTTGTTTTGATAGATGGAAGATTCTTCACAAGATGCCACTCTAATTGGAGACATCACAGAGGGCCAGTGTTCTCCAACACTGAATTATTTCTTCAATTGTATTATTGCCTGTTGGAAACCAGTGATTCTGTCACACCTGTTATTTTAACTGAATTTTGATATTCCCCAGCAAGATATTCCAGCAAAAATAAGATTTGAGCAGGTTAACATCATTCTGCCCAGCATCCTTTCTCCAAAAGATTTTCCAATTACTTACAATACAGATACTGTTTGTTAATGGTCAAGTTTAAATCCTAATGTTGTGCAGTGTGGGAGCATGTGTGCAAAGGATTAGAAAGACTGGAGTAAATATTTTCCTTTCACTTCTCTTGTAATGTCCTTCACATGGTATGACTGCCACCTTCCTGTAGCTATTGTTTAGGAAGAGTATTAGGTAGTCACATTCAATTTTGTAAAAAAAAAGTAATTTTTGTACTGAGAGAAGTCTTTCAGAAGAAAATGTTCATTCAAGAAAGTCTGCCTGAAGGTTTGAAGTAAATGACCACATATAGATCTTTGTATTTATGGCTCAGGAGCCAGTGTGACTACTTCCACTGTAACTCAGTCTAATGCTGTGTGTTGGTAGTGGAGGGAAAAGAGCTGATCTCTTTGGAGAGGAGTTGAAATGCCTGTTCCAACAAAAAAGCAGTCCGGATGTCTTGGATTTACTTGGATTTGAACATAATTGTAATATTTTCACCTGACCCCCTGAAGTACTGGATCATCTTGATGAAATTCATCACAGTCAGATTTACAGACTATTTCCTGCATTTTCATTTATTAGCCATAGCTATTTTCTTCAACTTGGCAGAATATATGTTAATTTAACCCACTCATAATGAGACATGCATAAGAACTTGTCACTCAAAGTGTAGGTCTGCAGAGGATTCTCCCTTCAGAGGACTTTGGTTGCAAGAGAGAATTCCCTTTGTGGCTGATAATAGTGATTCTTTTTAGCAGAAAGGGATTGGAAAGGGGCAAAAACATGGTATTCAGGATATCCCAATACACTGTAGTACAAATTAAATATATCAAAAAATGTATGAGTTTGGGATGTATTTAAAAAGATAGTACCAAGGACATGAACACACCAGTGTGTCTTAAAACTGAAAGCAGCATAAGAGTGGAAGAGTCCTAAATAATGGGATTTCAGATAAAATTTTTCTCCTGCCTGCACCACATCATGGCTTTCATTTCCCAGTTATACATCCACACATTTGGTTAAGTAACTAAAAATGTATTCTGAATATTTTTATAACAATATTTTTCTGTTTAAAAGAAAAGACACTGCCAGACACCACCATCTGTTGTGCAGACCTACAGAATATGCATCTGATGTCTGTGAGTTGCTGTCTTTTATATCCTCTTATATAATTAGAGATTTCCCCCCTTAGTGATGGCTCCTTCTCCACTTAAAGAAGACCAAGTGTAAGTTTACCCAGAGTGTATTAATCATTTTCCTGCTACTCACTGATAAGAGCCATGCTCTGTACGGTTAAAAGCTATTAAATGTGTCTATTCAGAGGATGTTTAAAATCCTCTGCTGAGCACTTGGCTAAAATCCAAAATTATTACCATAATACCTTCTGAAATGAGACAGAAAACATAATATATTAAAATTGATAAGTGCATCATTTGTACTGTGAATTTCGTTTATTTTAGAAATATACTTAAATGTTTTATCTTTTACACAACATAGATTAAATTTTTAGCATATTTTGGCTAAAAATATGTATCAAAATATGTGTAATGTATAGATAAGTTATATTGAGATCAACAAAGAATAATGTCTGAAAAGAAGTTTAGAAGCTGCTATGGATGGATACAGTCTGATTATGGCACTGTAACTGTACTAGAACAATTGCACACAATCTAATGGAAAAGTATTTCTACTTTTTCAGAAATTGGAATGGATTTTAGCCATTCCAAATCCCTCCTTCTGGGACATTCCCCTCTGCTTCCCCTGTTCCTTCTTTGAGTTGGAATGAAAACTGAAAGTTATGGGTAAAATTTGTGTGTACAAATAGGCAAATTCTGTTGTCTTTAAAAATTCCTTGAAATTGTTCACTTACTATTTTGACAATATATATATATATATATTTTTTTTTTTTTTCTTTTAAGAAGAATTGGTCACCAACCAACCCTACACAGTGCAACTCTGGGGCAATGAACAAAACATTGGACAGATGCTCTGCACCCATGCTTTTGTTCCACTGCAAGCCACACCCCTCCTTCTCAGAAGCAAGAATCCTTTACTTCTGTCCCCCAGAAGTATTGGTATCCAAGTTACCTTTTCTTCCATTTTATGAATTACAGGAGAAGGTGCAGCCAGAAATAGACATATAATGCAAATCAACTTCTAGTTTGTGTCTGGTGCTCTTGTGAGGGTTTTGGCTTTTGTGACAACAGGGCATTCTTCCATGGTTATAAACTGTCAGGGAGGGATGGCATTCACCTGTCTAGAAGTGGCAAAGGAATCTTTGGCAACACACTGACTGACTTGGTGAGGCAGGGTTTAAACTGAAGGATTGAGGGTACAGAATGCAGAGTGGCAACACTCATGACATTTCAACAAACTCAGAAATACACCAGGTCAACTTAGCTGCCTCTCAGGACAAAGATCAGAAGACCAACCACCTCAAGTGTGTTTATAGTGGTATACTCAGGTTAGGGAAGAAACAGGAGGAGCTGGAGCATCAGACCCAGTCAGAGAGTTGCATTGTAGAAATAATAGAAACATGGTGGGACAACTTGCATGACTGGAGGATGATGATGAAGGGCTATAAGTTGTTTTGTAAAGATAGTTATGATGTGAGTTGTACAGAATAACAATCTTTACACATAGTTCCAGTCTCCACCCCCTCATGGCTATTGTGAAAAAATAACTTTGTATTTGGCCTAGAGGAGTACCTTATCTATCCCTTATTCTATGCCATCAACATCATGCCCAGATCTTCCCATTATATACATGTATATCCAAGCACGGGTATAATATTCACAGTCAATGGCCATCCCTCCAAAATATATTTTGATTTCATTTGGTCCATGTTTGTGAGTTCTATCCCTCCTAGATATCTTCTAGGTCAGCAGAGCTGGTGTGCTGTCAGCTGGTTCTAAGCTGTATCAGGAGATCATGACTGGTATATCTGGAACAGTCCATACTCACTGTCCACGGTAGTTATGGCATAGAGTAGCAGGGCCATTCATCAGCCAATATTACGCAATTACGTATTACAGACTATTCCCACTCAAAAGTGGAATTCCCTTGAGGTACACATTGTGTTTCCCTGTCCCTCTGCGTTACCCACCAAGTGGACCCAGTTCCTGGAGCAAAAACAAACACATGGATGGATTCACCTTTGCTTGAGATGGGACTAATCCAAAGTGTCTTCCCTAACACATTTCACATATGTACCGCAGGAACTTTATCTCCTTCTATGGTATGTGGGGGTTTTGATTGGGCAGGGCTAGCTCAATTGGTAGACTTAATGTTAACTTACCAAGTTGGCTAAATCTAGATTCCAACCCTAAAGTTGGAAGATCCTCCTATCCTTTGCTTTGAATGTGGTTTTTAACAGTCCATTGTACTGTTCAGTTTTCCCAGAGGGTGCTGCGTGACAGGGACTATGATATACTGACTCAATACTTCCTCTCTGGCCTAGGGATCTATGAGGCTGTTTATGAAATGAGTCCCATTGACTGACTCACTTCTTTCAGGCTGCAATGTCGCCACAGGACTTGCTTTTCAAGGCCCAAGATGGTGTTCCAGGCAGTGGCGTGAGGCCCAGGGTGCATCTCCAGTCATCCAGTGGTTGTTTCCACCACTGTCAGCACGTAGCACTGGGCTTGGCGGGTTTGCAGGAGTGTGATGTAATCAATCTGCCAAGCTTCCCCATATTTATATTTCAAGTGTCATCTAGCATACTATAGAGGCATGAACTACTTGGCCTGCTTGGTCACAGTGCCTGTTTCACAGATACGGATAATCTGTGAGATAGTGTCCATGGTTAAGTCCACTCCTTGACCATGATCCCATCTGTATGTTGCATCTCTTCCCTGATTACCTGAGACATCATGGGCCCATCAACCAGAAATAATTCACCCTTATGTTGCCAGTCCAGATCCCCCTGAAACACTTTAGTTTTGGCAGCTCAATCCACCTGCCAGTTGTTGTGATGTTCTCCAGACATCCGACTGGGTACGTGTGCATCTACATGACGTACTCTTACAGCCAACTTTTCTACCCCAGGCAGTGATGTCTTGCCACAATTCAGCACCTCAGACGGGTTTACCTCTGCACTGCCAGTTGGTCGTTTTCCATCATTCCAGCTGCTCCCATAGAGCATTTGCTATCATCCATCAATCAGTGGCAGAGTGTTGGCCGTTTATTTCGTTCAGCGATATCTAAAGCCAGCTGGACAGCTTTCAGCTCTTCACCCTGACTTGATCCTTGTCCTTTAATAGCTTCTGTGACTTGCTGTGTAGAACTCCAAACAGCTGCTTTCTGTTTTTGATGTTGCCCTACAATACAATAGGAAGCTCAGTGAAGAGAGTGTATGGCTTTTCATTTTCTGGTAGCTGATTATACCAATGGACTACCTCAGCACACATCACTTTTTTCTCCTCCTATGATGATGATAGTCCAAAATGTATGTTTTTGGTCCAGTTCATGATGCCTTTCAAGATCCTCGTTAATTGGGGTTTCCTATTTGAGTTCACTGTTTGATCAGAGCCATCCACTTACTTCGTATAACATAAGGGGCCTGCTGTGTGGAAGGGACTTTTCCTTTGAACATCCAGCTCAGCACTGGCAGCTGGGGTGCCAGGAGGAGCTGTGTTTCAGTGTCAAACACTTTCGAGGCAGCTTGCACGCCTTCATAAGCTGCCAGGATCGCTTTTTCAGTTGAGGTGTAACAGGTGTCAGGTCCCTTGTATCCCTGACTCCAGAATCCCAGAGGCTGTCCTCAAGACTCCCCAGGTGCTTTTTGCCAGAGACTCCAGGATGGACTATTCTCCTGGAGAATGCAGCAGTGTAGATCTTGTCCTGTCCTGACTGTCCCAAAACCTACTGTATGAATACTCTCTTATTTAATTTGTTCAAAAGCTAGTTGTTATTCAGGACCCCACTTGAAATCATTCTTCTTTGTCACATGATGATAGAATGGGTTTACAATCTGACTGTAACCTGGAATACCTTCTCAAAAACCCGTACTTCTGCCCTTCAGTGATGATGGGAGTGGTATAGCGGAACAGTCTAGACATACCCACAAGGCTCTAGGCTCTGCCCCCTCACAACTACTGCAAAAAATTAACCCTGTCCTTGGCCAAAACCAGAACATCTGCCTATAGCATGGAAAGCAAAATTCATACTGAGCTATATACTCATGGGAATTACTAGCAGATCTTGAGATGTGATCCTCCCAGTACAGGGCTTAGGTATTTTCACCTTGGAGAAGAAACAGAATTCCAGTACTGAAAGTGTGGCTACAGAGTGGTTGGAGACTCTCACTTCATGAAGAGTCGCATGCAGAAGACAAGGGGCAACAGATAATTGTACTGGGGAGGTACTGTCTTAATAGAAGAAAGAAATTTCATGTGGTGACAATAACTCTCTTTCTTGTTCCCCTGGGAACAACCTTCCCAGGGGCATGGTAGAGCCTTATCACTGGAGGTTTTCAAGATGCAATTGGACAGCGTGCTGAATGATCTCATCTAGGCTCCTTTCCCTTTAACGTTTGGAGCAGATTATCTTCCAATTTCCTTTCCAGCCTGGACTGTGCCATAGTTTAATCTTAAATGAAACAGAAATTGTCTCATTTCAAAAATGTGAAACAGGCCAAAGGATGAGAACAAGCATATCAAGCCTACCCTGTCTAGCTGACCGCCTTGATTGCAGTGCTGGATTTATGGGCTGTTCTTATTAGAACTCATGGCTGCTGCTTGCTGCATACATATTAGCACAGACTGAGTAGGATGTACCTACAAAGATTTTACTCAGAATACCTCAAGCTGAGATTGCTAGAAATATTTGTTGACACACGATGTGATTTCAATCTGCATGATACTGCCAACTATGTAGGATCTAGGTCTTCTGCTTATGAGGAGGTGTCTTCATATCTAAGTTCAATAAAGTATTAGCAAATCCTGTCTAGAAATGCAGCACTTNGTACGTGTGCATCTACATGACGTACTCTTACAGCCAACTTTTCTACCCCAGGCAGTGATGTCTTGCCACAATTCAGCACCTCAGACGGGTTTACCTCTGCACTGCCAGTTGGTCGTTTTCCATCATTCCAGCTGCTCCCATAGAGCATTTGCTATCATCCATCAATCAGTGGCAGAGTGTTGGCCGTTTATTTCGTTCAGCGATATCTAAAGCCAGCTGGACAGCTTTCAGCTCTTCACCCTGACTTGATCCTTGTCCTTTAATAGCTTCTGTGACTTGCTGTGTAGAACTCCAAACAGCTGCTTTCTGTTTTTGATGTTGCCCTACAATACAATAGGAAGCTCAGTGAAGAGAGTGTATGGCTTTTCATTTTCTGGTAGCTGATTATACCAATGGACTACCTCAGCACACATCACTTTTTTCTCCTCCTATGATGATGATAGTCCAAAATGTATGTTTTTGGTCCAGTTCATGATGCCTTTCAAGATCCTCGTTAATTGGGGTTTCCTATTTGAGTTCACTGTTTGATCAGAGCCATCCACTTACTTCGTATAACATAAGGGGCCTGCTGTGTGGAAGGGACTTTTCCTTTGAACATCCAGCTCAGCACTGGCAGCTGGGGTGCCAGGAGGAGCTGTGTTTCAGTGTCAAACACTTTCGAGGCAGCTTGCACGCCTTCATAAGCTGCCAGGATCGCTTTTTCAGTTGAGGTGTAACAGGTGTCAGGTCCCTTGTATCCCTGACTCCAGAATCCCAGAGGCTGTCCTCAAGACTCCCCAGGTGCTTTTTGCCAGAGACTCCAGGATGGACTATTCTCCTGGAGAATGCAGCAGTGTAGATCTTGTCCTGTCCTGACTGTCCCAAAACCTACTGTATGAATACTCTCTTATTTAATTTGTTCAAAAGCTAGTTGTTATTCAGGACCCCACTTGAAATCATTCTTCTTTGTCACATGATGATAGAATGGGTTTACAATCTGACTGTAACCTGGAATACCTTCTCAAAAACCCGTACTTCTGCCCTTCAGTGATGATGGGAGTGGTATAGCGGAACAGTCTAGACATACCCACAAGGCTCTAGGCTCTGCCCCCTCACAACTACTGCAAAAAATTAACCCTGTCCTTGGCCAAAACCAGAACATCTGCCTATAGCATGGAAAGCAAAATTCATACTGAGCTATATACTCATGGGAATTACTAGCAGATCTTGAGATGTGATCCTCCCAGTACAGGGCTTAGGTATTTTCACCTTGGAGAAGAAACAGAATTCCAGTACTGAAAGTGTGGCTACAGAGTGGTTGGAGACTCTCACTTCATGAAGAGTCGCATGCAGAAGACAAGGGGCAACAGATAATTGTACTGGGGAGGTACTGTCTTAATAGAAGAAAGAAATTTCATGTGGTGACAATAACTCTCTTTCTTGTTCCCCTGGGAACAACCTTCCCAGGGGCATGGTAGAGCCTTATCACTGGAGGTTTTCAAGATGCAATTGGACAGCGTGCTGAATGATCTCATCTAGGCTCCTTTCCCTTTAACGTTTGGAGCAGATTATCTTCCAATTTCCTTTCCAGCCTGGACTGTGCCATAGTTTAATCTTAAATGAAACAGAAATTGTCTCATTTCAAAAATGTGAAACAGGCCAAAGGATGAGAACAAGCATATCAAGCCTACCCTGTCTAGCTGACCGCCTTGATTGCAGTGCTGGATTTATGGGCTGTTCTTATTAGAACTCATGGCTGCTGCTTGCTGCATACATATTAGCACAGACTGAGTAGGATGTACCTACAAAGATTTTACTCAGAATACCTCAAGCTGAGATTGCTAGAAATATTTGTTGACACACGATGTGATTTCAATCTGCATGATACTGCCAACTATGTAGGATCTAGGTCTTCTGCTTATGAGGAGGTGTCTTCATATCTAAGTTCAATAAAGTATTAGCAAATCCTGTCTAGAAATGCAGCACTTCTGTTCTACACCCATTATTAGTTGCACACCTACTGCTGTATGACAACAAGAATCTGGATGCTTAGGAGTGGAAAACTCCTGGATGCTGCTGGAGTGGAAAACTTCTGATGCTGGTCATAGCTTAGGTACCAGCAGCTCCAAACAATTTTCTTCTGTCTACATGTAACATTTTAAACACAAACAGTATGATCTTTTTGTCTTGAATGGAAGTACAAATTGTTTGCAGACAGCTCTTAGTCTGGTTGTCTTTGCAGAGACTATGGCTCAAATTGAGAAATGTGTTCCTAATTCCTAGTAGATTAAAACTTTCTGTATATGTGATCTGAACTTTTTAAGTGGCTTTCTCTCCCAGAAGACAACAACAAAGAAAGTTATGTATATATATTAACTTCAGTTCTTTTTTCTGCCTACTTACCATTATGATAGTTACTGCTGTTGGCGGCACACCAGTTTTGGAATACAGGCAATAGAAGAGAATGCATACTTGTTCAGAGAATTGCTCTGTTAGTGAAAAAGTATAATGAATATGTTGGTAATTATAGAATTCTTAAACTTAATTTCTATTAAAATAATATTTTTGGGCCAAATATGATCAGACAGTATCCTTTAGAATAATCTTATGCCTGTCATGGAAATTTCTGGAATCAAACTGAAATAATCTCCTTGGATAAGGAAGATCTGTTCAGTGCTTAATTGCCCTTGAGATTATACTTTCTGAGCTTCAAAGGTTTGAGCTAATGATGTTCCTTTACTTAAAGTATTCTTTCTTTTGCCCAAGTCTAAAATTCTACTGAAATTAGTATCAAAAAGGCTAAATATAGTTGACAAAAGAACATATTTGTAAGATACATGATCAGCATTGACTCTACCTAAAAAATCATAATTTTCTTCCCTACTGGCTACATTTTGACCTTTATTAAGCTCTCATATAAACTACATTTGTCTTTATAATACCACTGCTAACCACAGTGCAGATTTTGTGGCTGGCTAATTGTGTTATATGTTGTTCTACATATAAATTAACTCTCACCTTGGGAAAGATAAAACTTGCAACATCCAAGTTTGGTTAAATTCCAATTCTTCATTTTAAAGTTTTGACTATATGAAAGCAAATAAGCTGTTTCTGAATGAATGTGAAGCATCCATACTTTAAGCACTTTTCTTTGGTCTGCCTTCAGACCTATGTTTAACATCTTTTGATTAAGATTGACATCTATAGTAAAAAAGACTTGAGTTGAAAGCTTGAATTGTGATTATTGCTAACTTGTCTTCTAGGAAGATACTCTACTCAAGGGTTACAGAAACAAGAAATTGCACAATGGCCAGATGTCACATTAGCATATGCAAATCCATCCTACTCATGCAAAGCTATTCACCATGAGTGTGACTTGCTGCAGACTTGCAGAACACTTGCTTAGACTGTCAAAAAGAACCACTGTTGATGGTGTTCGAACAGGAGTAAATAGTTAACAGAGAACCAGAGCCACAGGAAAACCTAGGACTGTAATGATAAAGTACACCACTTGAGAAAAAAAGTCTTTATGTAGCTGATCCCAAGAGTTAAGTGATGTTTGTATGAACCACTGTACTACATGACACAAGCAGGGAAGCTGCTATGTTGGTTTGGCTGTACTACCTGGATTTAGCTGTTGGCCCCCTGGAGCTGCTACGTAATTTTCTTGTACTTTGTACTCTTGTACAAAGCTGTACTTTGAGTCATCACTCTGTGTAGTCAGATGTAGCTTTGTGATGTTGATATTAATAGGAACTTTGCACCATTGCCTTATAGGTCTGATTTCTCACAGTGTTGTGGAAGGGAGATGTGATTCAGTCCTGTCTCCTACCAGTCTCTTTGCTTGGCCTTCCACCCAAACTGGTCAAATTGCATAAGCTCTCATTGACTTCTTCCTGAAACTTTCTTCTTTAGTAAAGGAAAACTTTTTCCTTTTGTTGCCTGTCAATCCTTTTCCAGCCTCTCCTATAAGAAGGGTGGCAGGCAGTCACTGCAATCTGTATTTTGAGTGTTTACAATTAGATGGGGAAACTAAGATTTCACAGCCAAATAATTAAATACAATGTTAATGAATTCTGTTAGTCATATTACACTGAATCATATTAAAGTGCTCAACCATGTGCTTGAAGGAAAGAAATATTTAAAGTGAGTTCTGCAAATATTCTGAATACTAATTAATTTGTTTAGAAATCCTACTTCAGTTTTAGTTTGATGATATTAAGAAGCAATACTGACGTTAAATCCTATCCTGTTTGTCAATCAAGGGAAATTTCCAAAATGGGTGCTCCAAAGAGCTTGTATCCACAATTTTCTGTGGAACTCAGGGTATAATGGTGGTGAATCACATGTGCTTCCATGGGTCCTCAAGGAAACTTGTGTTCTGTTCATCTATTCAAATACCCAAAAGGAAACTAAACCACACCTTTCACTGCAGGTGTTTTCCAGGTTTCTGCAGCTGCTCTCTCTTTGACATTGAAATGCTCTTGTAACTGGGGAAGCTCTGTCTTTAATGACTGTCTTTAATGTCTTTAATTTGTGTAGAATGACAAAACAGTTTTTTTGAGGGCCTGCATGTAATGTTTAAGAAATAAGAATATTCATGTTCAATCTTTTACGTTCTTTCAACATGGCATTTCCTTGTGGTTTTTATTTTCTATTTTTTTTAATGTTTTACTGCTGTCAGAATTGTACACTTGAATTGCTCAACGAATCATATCTTCCTTTTTTAGAAAGCCCAGTATTCTTTCAGTGGCAGCCTAACACTTTTATCCCCTTCTGCCTCTCCATGCCAGTGGTGCAATGGAGTGCATACAATAGTGTGAAATAGGATTAAGAAACAGGTTCTTGATTATATTTTTTCTTCAATCTCTATTTTCATCACTCATTATGCAAACAGTAGAAGGGAGCTTATGTACTGCAGTTTTGACCTGCAAAAAGGTGCACATAGTAAATGGATAAAAACACAGTCCTACAGAACACAGGAGGTAATGAAATTCTGTATTGGAACACATGAATCAAGATGTTTCATGTAAAAAATAAATTTTATACTGGCTTAGAGGAGGTAGTATTTAAATGGAAGCTGAAACAAAGGTTTTTACTTACTACTGCCAGACTATTATACCTGATCTTTTAAAAATGTCAGTAATGATATTTTCTTATGATTAAGTGCTGTACTGACCCAAAGAACCTTTGGATCCTTGTCTCTTATACCTTAGGGTAACTTTTCACACATCGGAGATTTCCAAGAAGAAGAAAGGAAAAAACATATATGAAAATCACTGAAAGAATCTATTTATCCAACAGAAAGGGTGCTCTTCAACAGGCACAACTGTGTTCTGTTGTGTTTATCCAAAGTTTGTCCAAAATACTTGTGTCTTTAATTTTGTAACAAGAGAGATAGACAGATAACAACTCTTTTTCAAGGATCCAAGACAGAGGAAAATGCCAAGATTATCACAAATGCTCCAACCTATGAAACAGGAAAAGTCTACAGGAAAAGAAGAACTGAGTCCATCTGAATACAAAATCTTTTCAGCTTTACCAAGCCATTTTTAGCACACACTAAAGCATCGCAGCTTTGTAACAGGGATTTGCTTTCAATCTTAGCAACTGGTTATTTTTATTTGATAGTATTTTGAATGAGTATATTAGCCCTTCTTGAAAATTAAGTCATATTAGTTATGAAATTTGCTCTGATGGCTGATCAGGTGTCAAGATGACGGTTTTTAGGGTGAGGCGAGTGATCATATAGCTGTGAAATAGAAAACCAGTACTTTGTATTATGTAGCTGCTTTTCAAGAATAGTCTTTCACAACAGCTAATGGTCTATGTGAAAATATAGCTTTTATAGTCCATATATTTCACATTTAGTTAGAGTTAAGATAGTGCAAAACCCAGACATTTTTCAGCAAATTATGACTTTTTAGTTGAGTTTTTTTCAGTGTAAGTACGATTTGTTTTCTGATAACTGTGGTTGAAACTTCTCTGACATTACCACAGAGAGAGGATGAAAATATTTGTCCTCTTTGTAAGTGGTTCCTAGAGCACCAAGAAATGGATAAATGGCTTCTCCATCTTAAAAAAATCCACAGTAGAAAAGTACCTGTGAATTTTTTGGCTGTCTGATAGCTGTAGAACTACAACAATACAAATGTATAACAATACAAATAATAGTTTGAAGATTTCATTATTAATATACTGTTAGAGTCAATTAAATCAATGTATCTCATGTAGGTGAAGCTCACATGAAATAGCCTTTGAGGGCTGGTAGCCAGAGGAAGGCTGTGCTTTACTTAAGAGTTTTTACCAAATCAGCATGGACTGTTAGAGAAGCTTTAGTGATAGAAGGGAAGGGCTGAAGAGTAATTACATGTCTTGTTTGTTTAGCATATATCCTCTGTAATGAAATAGAGGTCTTCCCTTCCCTTCCTCTTCCTCCTCCTCCTTTGTGTGTGTGGAAGGATAATAGTACTGATATGTTTAAGGGGTGTCAAACTATGACCTACCTGCTCCAAATCTGTGGTGTAGCTGAAAAAAAAAAAAAAATTGCCATTCTCAGTCAAAGGTAGGTTTATTTCATTTCAGTGATGTATCCCAAGATGCATACCCAGGAATTCCAAATTATAAAGACAAAGGAAAAAATGTATTCCATTAGATAACAACTTTTAGTACTTAGAATAAATTATACCCAGAAGTGTGATTTTAATAACAAAGTTAACAAAGATAAAAGTTTTAAGTTCTGGTTAGCACTAGCCATCTTGTCTCGATAGTCTTCTTACTCGTGTAAATTTCAAATCTGTCTCTAAATGGTGTGTATTTCATTTATTATATTTTGTCTTGCATGAAGATTACTCATCAGCACCTCAGCTACCGTATAAATTGTCCATTTAACAGAGTGCATGCTTAGCCTGTCTGGAAGTATCTCAATTTGGCCCTTTATGTATATCTAAGTTTTTGTTTCCAGCAAAGATCCAAAATTATTATGTGAAAGAGTAAAAGTGACAACATATTTAAAATATTTTTTCTCAAAAAAATTATGTTTGTTGCATCATATTTTCCATTTTGCATTACTCATCATAATGTTGTCTCAAGCCAAGGTAAGAAAATACAAAATTAAAACTTGAATGGTTAATTTTATGCAACAATTCTATCTTGCCTGTTTTAGGATACTATATATGAATACAGATTTAGTATTAGAGAAATTGTAAAGAATTTAATGTATAATACTTAATGCTAAGCACTGAGGATGAAAAATTACTTTTATTCACTGTAGGAATTTGAAATATGTAATTTACATCTCAGTTTTTATGACCTTGTTGCTGATTTAACAGAATTTCATTTTCAAAGATGTGCATTTATAAATGGCATTTGCTTTTGTTCAAAATTGGTGTTCAAGGTTTTTGAAAGTTAGTCTTCTTAGTTTTGATATTTATTAGAATTCATAGATAATTGTGGTTTCCAGGCTCCTTCACTGTAATTCCAGAACTAATTTTTGAAATTCTCTATATTTGTAAATATTGTCCATTGATGAAATGCAATAGCTTGACAGTTCCAGAACAAAAAAAAAATATCTTTTCAAAGTATTTCCTAGTACAAATAAGCTTTTAAATTATGCTTATTATAACATATACACTCAAGACTGTAGTAAAAACTCTGAACAAATTGTTCAAAATTATCAATCCCAGTATTTGTATTTGGAAGAACTAATGTTTCAAAAATTTTAAAAAGTTCAAATTATAATTTTTTAAAATATAAAATATTCCTCTGCCCAGCTGCATACTTGGGCTTACCTTATATAGCATGGTCCTGATTTTGTACAACTGTCATATGCAGTTACTAACAACATCATATCCCTGAAATTGTCTCCACAGATGGACAAAAAATTGGAAATGTATTTTTAAAGTATTCATCATTTGATTTGAAAATGTGATTGATTTGATGTACCAGTACATTGTGATAACTCTTATTTTAAAAACAACTGGAAAACTACTTTTTCTTTATTTTTTTTGTTACATCAAAGAATGCTTAGTGGTAAATAATAAATGCTTGTTTTGCTTTCTGTGTTTTTCTTTTGAGAAGTTAGTGGTTTTGCTATTTTTAACACTATCTTTAAAATAAGAAACACACATTTTACATTATTATAGACATAACACTTATACACAAGTAAGTTTGTCTTGCATGACATTTTACTATCAACCAGCTGAAATTGTAAGACCGCTTAAGTTTTTTAAAGACTGTCTTAAGGCATATGGAAAAAACATTTGAAGCATATTTACATGGAGGTTTTTCCAACTGTCATTTTTATATCATTTATGAATTATTAATTTATTTCCTCTTATGGTTTGAAAAATTTTCATTTTTAATTTCTTCTGGCGTTCCTTAGAAATTAATGGACTTAATCCACAGGAAGGGACATCTACTGAGCTGGTCTCTGAACATGGCTTCAGACTGTCATGAACTTACATTGTATTTACTTTTCCTCAACATTCACCATATTATGAAAGGAGTGCAGTTTTATTCCAGTAAATTCCAAGGAAACTTAAGTGCAACCCTATACAGTTCTAGACGGGCACTGAGGTTCTTTCTTACACTAACAGGGATGACCTTCTTTAATTATATCATATTCTATCATTTCATTGAGAGTGTGTTCAAAGAATATGTCTCTAGGCGAGTCTGTATGCAGAAGTGAAGGAAAAGGTAACCTCACTTTAATTCTTAACCTTGTGCTTCAAGATGCCACTGTGTGAGGGAATTTGAGTCACAACATTAAAGAGAACAGCTTAGAAATAAAATATTCCTGTTTGCAGAGCCATTCTCTACAGCTGGTGAGTCAGTGAGTCTTCTGAGAGGATTATGGGAGGCAAAGTGCATTTACAAAACACTTTGGTACAGGTCTCATGTGCACCAGGTACTCAGATCATTAAGGAACAAATAGGGCTGATGTAGGACAGAGATATACTTTGTGGACAAGAGTTGTCCCCAGTACTGAGATGTGGTTATGCAGTGGAATATCTACAAGATTTCAAGATTTCCCTCATATCAGGTTTCTTCTTCTAGATGAGGCTTATCTACACTGCTCAACATTTCTGCCCTTCTCTGCTTGAGGGTGCAAGTCCTTGTATGTGATCCTTGGAATTACTTTTAATTGTATTTCATTTCTACTTGTATGCCATTGCTGTAGCACACATTCAGTTTCACCCACACAGTGGTTTGCAGCTGTAGTGTAGTGTAGTGTTAAACTCACAGTAAGTAGTAGCTAGTTTACAACGTTTGCACAGTTTCACTGTCCTCCTAGACAGACCTCCAAGTTGTGGTCAGGTGGAAGTGAGTTCAATGACCCCTGAAGTTTTGCCCCCACTAGCAAACACTTACATAGCAAAGCGGAGTAACCTAAATAGATGTTCACTATGGGATGAATATTTTTGTAGTAGTAGCTGTTAAGAAACTTAATTGCTAAGAAATCTCAAAGATGAATGGTATTTTCTTGCCTAGCTAAAAAGAACTTGAGAAGTACAGCTTTAAAATTTCTCAGTCATTCAAACATGAAGGCGGCAATGGCAATAATTTTTTGTTTGTTTGTTTCAGAAAAAAAACCCACGATATATAGCTGAAAAAGGCTGTCAGTTTCTACCAGTAAGTGTCAAAAACAGTTTCTGCAGCATACTAGTGTAACTCATAACTTAAAGCAGGTTATGTTTTCTAATGGCACTGGTTAAACTAAACACAATGCTTCACTGGGATTTGTGTTTGTCCAAAACACACATTATAATTATAGCAAATCCTTTTCAGGCCTATTTAACTTTTTTTTCCCCTCTTTCTCCCCCCAGTTCATCATATGCCAGATCCCTGCACACATTTTTTCCATGTTACTTTGCATACCAATATAACAGCTTCTCAT
This sequence comes from Climacteris rufus, assembly GCA_013398175.1. Taxonomy (NCBI): domain Eukaryota; kingdom Metazoa; phylum Chordata; class Aves; order Passeriformes; family Climacteridae; genus Climacteris; species Climacteris rufus. The sequence continues at coordinate 68,800 of VZRZ01003277.1, forward strand.
AGATGGTATAACTGTTCTATCCAGATAGGTTTTGATTTTTTATCGAATATCTGATTGTTTACTTAGGGTAAGTCAGTTGCTTATATGATGAATCTCATAGCTCCATGACAGCACAAAACCTGCTTTTTTGTATAAAAAACTCATTGTGTATAAAAAAAACCCTACAAACTCATCAAATGGAATTGTGTTCTGTGGAAACCTTTAAATTCCTGAGAATCATTTGGGCAGCAGTGTCCTATCACTTTCACCATCCTCCTCTTTGTTTTCTGATGGTCAGGCAGGTCTGACAATTTTTCTCCAGCACTACAGAGAACACTTGGGTTTTAAGTCATATAGTAGTACTGTGAGCTCTTACTGTTACAATTTATTGAATAATCCTAAATATTCTTATTTCAATAGATTGATAGATTTTTAGTTTCAAAATCTTGTTATCTTTGATGTTACTGTCATTAGCAAGGACAATTGTAGCTCTAGCTCAATTAAGAGGTATCCTTGATTTATGTTTTTTGTTCATGTTAAGAATGATGCCTGAGAAATTAAAAGGAAAGGTATGACATTATGATTTTGCATGAAATTCAGCAGCAAATACAAGGGTTCAGTTAACATATCCAACAGAGATGGCACAACAACGCTGGTTTCGATTAAAAGACTACTTCTTAATGCTGGTGGTTCCATTATGCTTACTGCTCTAGAGCTTCAGAAAAATGTGTGAAAATGTAATCAGTACAGCAAAACACACTATTACAATATTAACTCTGCTATTCATAAGCTCTCACAGAAATGTCTCTTGGTTTTTGTGTATTGATTTAGTCTTTCATTAGAGGTGACTGTTCTGTTAACAAAGGTGTTTTGCTGTGTGAAATGAAGGGATTAAGGAACACCCTTTAATTAACAGAAATGCACAAAAGAAAATCATCATTACTGATAAGGAGAATGTTACCTTACTACATTTATGACTTGTTTTCTGATGTCCAGTAGGAAACATACCTTAGATCTGTACTGTTGTTATGGTGGTATTTAGTGGATTATGCTTTTTTGTAAAGTAAGCAAGTTTTTAATTCATTGCATTTAAGAATACATTTCCTACAAGCAGTAAAGTGCTTAAAATTATAAAAATTGGTAGAATCTGTTTAGGTTCAGCAACATTTTTAGGTACATAAATAAATGAAATCAGTTATATGGATATAAAACAAGCAAATGACCTTTTTTTCCTAAACTATTTAAATCACACAGCATGAAGGGAGTAACACAAATTATTCATGTGCAATTTCTATTTACCTGCATTGCTACCTGATTGTATCAATTCTTTTGGACTTTAGAAGCTTTCAAAGATTATATGCTAAAAAAGAGCCTATGTGGAACTTAGTGAATACCCAATGAAAAAATGCTTCATAAGCATATGTATCTCTTCCAAATGGTGTATGGAGTTGCCAGAAAACGATGAGGGGCATTCTTGTACTCCAAAATAAAATGGGTCTGGATGTGCAGTCAAATTCCTTTGCAAGCATATTATCTCCGGTGTGCATGGGGCTTGACTTTTCATGAATAGTTTACAAAGATAAAGTGAGTAACTGCACACGCAAGCTTGAAGTTACTTGTATGATTGCCTTTAATAGTTATATGCTGCTGTTTTGTTGGCATTACACACACATATGTGCTCTTTATATTTGCTACCTAAGGGGCCAGACTCTGACACCTTGTGCAAATTGAAAGACGAGTACTATTTGCAGTGTGAGGTGCTAATTGCTTATTTTGTTAACTTTGCTGGAAATATGAGTGACAGAATCTGAAAGAATGTTCTGATTCAGGAAAAAATTTGCATATATTTCATTTTGAGCATGTGTTGAATCCTATTCGCTTTAATTAGAATATCTATACACTAAAAATAAAGCGTATATATAAGTTGCTTGTTAAATTGGGTCCTTCATAACTGTTTCTCCATCTATTTTGCAAGACACATCAATTCTTACTGTTCAGTTCTTTGATACTCTACTAGCTACTCCATAATTGAAAAACTTACATTGTTTGGAATACAATGTAACACATTTAAAAATATTTCGTTTATAAAGCTACAGTACATTATAATTTAAATAGTAGATATATTAAATTTCTCTTATCCTACAATCTACTGGAGGAATCTCTAGGTGATGCAGTATCTGCATTCTAAAAAATTGCTTCTTTTTGTTTTATTTATTTCTCAAGAAATTTTATTCAAAAGTGTTTGTTTGCTGTTGTGCTCAGGGGTGTGCCTGATTGGTTTCTCTGGCTCTGCTTCTTATAAGCTGCTCTGCCCATAACAGACCATTTATTGAGAGCAATGGTATGATACTGTCTGCATTTTCCATGCACTCAGCAGAGGCTTTTTCATTATGTATGTTATTGTCTGTGCTGTGAGATAGCACAACAGAGCCCTTTGTTGGGCTTTCAGCTGAGCCGTTTATATGTACTGACTCAACAAAATACTGTTTCTTCTGCTGATGTTCCTTCACAAAATACTCTGCCCCCAAAATTGAGGGAGATATAGCTATAGTTATTCAGCCCTAGATGCATTGAAGCTGAAGTTGTAACAAAGTTCACATGACAGTCTATTAGCAGTCAAAATAAAAAATACAGACTGCAGTTTTCAAAATAATTGAAATGTAATTTTATTTTCTATCAGTGGAGAGTAGCACCTCCCAGGGAATTCCTGAGGAAGTTTGACAGTTTTGCAGTCTCCACTGAAAGAAAAAGGATCAAGTGTGCCCTTGAACCACAGGTTGCAAGAACCTGTTGTTAAACCCATCCTGCACCATTGAACCAGGACTTTCTCAAACTGTGTATTTGCTGTGCCACCAAGCAGTGTGGAGTTTGTGTATCAGTCGTCATTTGTGCTATGTAAATCTCTGCTCCAGCCCATTCTGCTGCAGCATGAGGAATCCTTTCCTGCCTTCAGATGTTCCCATATGCTTTATATATTTTAGCAGCTTACCAGGAAAATGTCTGACAATCGATACCAAAAAAAGAAGGGAAAGGAAAAAAGATGAAATGGGTAAATTAACGATTCAAATGCAGTAAATTCTTCTACTTCCACTCATTTAAGTACACATGTTTGTAATTTTCTTTAGCATTGTTGCTATTTACAGCATTGCTAATCTACATTTGACGCAAACCTTTCAATAGACAATGACGTAGTTACGCTACTGGGAACAGGCCTTATTTTTTTAATAGTTTTAGATAACCACAAAATTTTGATTACTTACACTGAGTGCTGAAGCTTGTTAAAACAGTGCATCAAATGGCTGTCTGATCTCCGTTTTCCTTAAACCCCTCCTTGTGATGAGTGTTGCTGCTTCAGGAGTTCAAAAGAAGGTCCCAAAACTAGGCACAGGGAGTTTGAATGCAATTTTTCAATAACTCAGGACAGTACAATGATAAATTTCTACCCATGCAGATGTAATGCATGTGATATGCTGACATCTGAGAGCTGGCCATAAGAATTTCTTTAACTACACCAATCTGGATAGCCTATCTCAGTCAGTAAACTGAATGCTTTCTGTGTGTTTGGGTAAATTATTTTCCAACTAAGTCAGAATATTCTGTACTTGATATAGCAGAAAGGCATTTGAGGTAATTGTTTAAAAAAATTAAGATAAAAAAGTTTCTTGGTAAACTGAAAGTACCTTTAACTTTATATTCAACAACATGTGTTTTTCCAGTACATTCCCCTTTTAGATTGACCTTTTCCCTTCTGTTAATTTCTTGCTGCCAGGCATATACATTTTAATAGCTCATTTCCATTCGTTGACTATCAGTAAGTAAATAAGTACAAAAGAATTAATATATTTGTAGACTAATTAAGCTTTCCCTAGCTCTGCACACTTAGATGATAATTTTCTTAAAATAAGTTTGCTTGCTGTTTGAGTTTCTTCAAAGTCTCTGTCCTTGGCATCTAAAAATGAAACCTATGCTATCATAAAAGTCAGGATAAAAATCTTTTGCAGCTGAAGGTGTGATAACTATGTGCATCCTAGGCAGCAGAAAACACAATAGCGGATATTTTACACAGTGAGACAATTTGCAACAGGTGACCATATTCATTCATCAAAAGTTTACTGTAAGCATTAACTGGTGGAACACAAGAACCTGTGGAGCAGACAAAGATTAATTATACCTGTGCTCACACAGTAATGTTTGTGTTCCAAACAAATTATATTTGCTTCAGTTTAAATGATGCATAAGGCTGATAAGTGCAGATGAACGTGTGTTCAGGATGAGTGAGCACACTTGTTTGAATGTCATATTTATCCCTGTATTTTGTCAGAAAATTAACTTCTTTGGAGTTTGTGCTTGAGCTGAGCATATGGTTGTTGATCTCTGGAGATGACAGCCTATCTGAGCAATAGCTCCTTATGGCTTGAGCTCTCCTCCGCTGGCAGATGCTTTGGGCTTTTCTACAATTAAGTGGAGATCATCACTGTTTTCTTTGAGCACTGCTGTGCCTTGTACTCTGAAGTGTTTTGTTAATCACTGTCTGCCTTCGACAGAAGCTGCCAAAGCTCTCATTAAGTTTGAATTTTGAGATGTCATGCTCGAATGATGGAATTTCATCCCTTTTCTGGATGAATGGAATTGGCTATGGAAAGGTGCCAATGAAAAATTGTGACACTGAAGTATATCTGCTCTGCGTTTCACTGCTGAAACAAAAGAGAGAGAGAAGGGGAAAAGAAAACTTTCTTTCTGTTTATCTCAGATCCAGAGCAAAGTCTGGCTTCTGTGCTTTCCTGGAAGATAATAATCACAAGGTCTTCACCTTATGATCTGTAGGGCTTATGTTGCTACTTTCCATGAACAATCTGTCACTGTCTTGTTCGCAACTGTGAACTTTAAACCTCGTTCTCAAAAATCTTTTGATGAATGCCATGTACTGTGTCACTGGCAAATATAGTTTAAAATGCTAGGTGAGACTAAAATAAAATAAATTAAAAATCAACATTTAGTTTGAGACAGGAGTTCCAGTGATGACCTTATGATGAATTATAAAAGGAGCACAAACTAATGTTACATTTACCCTTCAAGAAGCATTTCTTTCACATGCACAAGCAAAATACAAAATGCGTCTGTTGGTTGTTTAGTCATTTGCAGCACAAAGCTAAGTGTTGTATGAAGTAGGAAAAGACATTGTCCATTTCTCTTCAGCTGTACTAATAATAGTGAACTTGGGAGAAAAAGCTGGACTAACTAGCTGCAGTACCTAATAATTTCTGTCACACTCTGTATAGCAACTCCTGAAGGCAAAATGCATGGATTTCACATATAGAAAAATGCTCTCTGCTGTTGAACTGATGGTTTTTGTCCTGATGACAATAAAATTTATACATGTGCTTTTCAACCCATGAGTATAATGCCATTTGTACATTCTTGATTTGACTTTGTATGAAATTCTGAATGTGTGAATACCTCCCAGATGACCACATTCTTATGGGATGCTAGTTGCTCTAAAATAAAAATGTACAAAAGAATTATGTTGTACAGAAAGGAAAAGGTAACATCTTCCCACTTAAACTTGATGTTTTTGAGGTTTCCATGCTTTTGTAGAATATGCTTAAACTCCACATATATGTATGATATATGATTTCTATTCTATAATGTTTTTCCAGGAGACATACCTTCATGTTATTTCTCTGTTATTGTTGGACACCTCCTAACCTAGTAAAAGTATCTGATACCTAACAGATAGAAATCAAAGAATCATTGGGTCTGGCAGAGACTCCTGAAGACCCTTGACTCAAAATAGGGTCAGCTACAGCAGGTTGCTGAGGAGTGTGTCCATTCAGGTTTTGATTACCTCCTGGAGATTTCACAACTTCTCTGGACAACTTGGCCTAATGTTAGACCACTCTAGAGTACAAAAATGTTTTCTTATGTTCAGATGGAATTTACTGTGTTTCAGTATGTGTCCATTGACCCTTGTCCTGTGACTGGGCATCGCTGGCCTTGTCTCTTTCTTCTGTATTCCAGCAAGTATTTGTGAATAGTGACAAGATCTCTCTGAGCCCTCTCTTGTGTGTCTCTGAACAGTTCCAGCACTCTCAGTCTCTCCTTGTATGAAAGGTGTTCTGGTGCCTTAGTAATTTTTGTGTCCCTTTTCTGGATTTTCTCCAATACGTCCATTTCTTTCCAGTACTGGAAAGCCAACAGCTGTTGCCCTGAGTTTTGCAGTTCTAAATATTGTCATTCTTTTGTAGCTAATTTCTCACACTTTTCTATGTAAACATGGCCATGTTATTGTAACTGTATCTTATCATTTACATTCCTTTCTCCTAGACACAGAACTTTGATGAACATTTCCTTTGACCACTGTGATTGAGGGAGGAAGAACTTGTTTCCTCCAATGAATAGTGATTTCTAAATGTATATAAAACAAAAGAAGGCGGGCCTTGCCCCCCTTCCTGCTCTCTCTTTCTTGCTAGTAACAAGTGTCTCCATCTCTTCTTTTGTGTCATTACTGCGACAAACTGCTGGGAAAAAAACCCAAAAAAGCCAAAAGCCAAAGCCACTCTGCTGACCAGAGAGGAAAATTCAGCTGCTTCAACCTGTTAGTGACCCTTTGTCCAATGTGGCACAGGAGGCTGTTGGTCTTTGCTCTGAGGGCTCATTGCTGGCTCATGATCAACTTGAGTCTATCATGTTAGTCAAGCATGATGTCTTCTTTATAAATCCATGCCAACTACTCCTAATTAGCACCACGTCCTTAGTATGTTAGGAAATTACCTTACATGAGGTTATTGTCACTTACCTTCACAGAAGCCAAGATGAGGCTGATGAAACTTGAGCTCCTTTAGTACTTTTTGCTATATTTGAAGATAGAGGTGATTTGCCTCCTTTCTTCAGAAGGAAGAAATCTTCCCTAATTCATTGACCCTTCAGAGATGTTTTGGAGTGGCCTGACAATGACATCATCTGGCTTCCTCAGTGCGAGATGTGGCAAAGAATGAAAGTAGAATCATTCTGAATATATAAGAAAACCAGAAAAATTTCAAAATATTAAGATTTCACATGACTGCCCATATTGACTTACAGAATATAATTAGGAAGCTGTATGTGAGGTTATTTCTTTTGGAGAAAGTAGGATTTCTAAAACCGCAAATTTTTTAAATGAAGATTGTCCTTTTGTTAAGTTAATGATTTTGAAATTTTGACTGTGGATGTTCTGTGCTGCAGCAATCCTGAAAAAATAGCTTTGTTGAGATGAAATAAGTTGTAATACATTGAGGTATGTAAAAGTCATATTTGATATTGTCTTCAGATATATTTTGTGGTTGTGAAGAAAAGAGATTTATAGAAACAGAAGCTGTTGTCTTTACATGGTCCTGTTTAATTATGTAAGCTTATAAACAAATCCTTGTAATTTCAATAATATCTTGGGAAATAATTTACAATTATGTAGGGTTTGTTTATTTATTTTAATAAAGTATATTCAATTTGTTTCTAAATACTTGGCAGATATGAACTTTGAGGTTGTCAGTTTATTTTATGGAACTATAAGAGGTACTTGAAATTTAGTAATCACTGTCAGGTTGAAAAGTGGAGAGATCAGCTTTTTTTTCTTGTTTCTCTTTTGTGTTCCAGAAGATCTTGGGAGAAATATGTGAGATTATGGGGAGCTTTTCTTGCTGAAGAACACTGGTCAGATTTCTGCCTCACAGGAATGAGAAGCTGATTGAAGCTAAAAATCCGTCTAGGATATATTTTCTATAAATAAGTTGTGCCTGATTTTAGTCTTCATATGAATAATAGTTGAATGAGCTGGTGTTTGGGTTTGCTATGCTCATATTTCCCTAACTTTGTGCTTTCTTGCTCTCCTGAGACTTGATGTCTTGCTTGCTTGCCTTTATGCTACTGTATTTGTATAAATAATTTGTACATTAATTCTATAAGTATACAGTGAGGAGTCTTCAGCTTAGCTGTGTTTTTGATCCATATGTTGTGTTAGTGAAACAGGGAAGTTTAGTACATTTTGGTCATCAGTTTAGACTGTTTTAAAACTAGTTTGATTTAAGGGTGTATATTTTGAAAAAAAAATGAATAATCTTGACTCTTATAATAATGGTAATAAATTTGATGTAGTGCTATTGCTGAGAGAATATTTTTATTATGTAAGACTAGAACTAGAAATTTAGAACTAAAATTTTTTTTGAGACTCTAACAACATCACATTAGAGACACCGTGTTGGATCTAAACTCATTATTTGAAAATAAGCTCAGTATTTGAAAATAGTAAAGTAGTATGTTTCTTCAAGAAACATGGTGTTAGTCATAGATTGTGATGGCAACAACAGAAGTTCCAGGTATTACAGGAATCTTGAGATAACCACTGCTAAATTAAAATTAGAAGGAATATCACTTAATGGAAGGCTTGGAGCAATAAGAATGAAGTTTTTCAGCTAATTGATGTTATTAGAGCCATATATGCAAAAATAAATAGCCTAAAGCCATGGAAACTTGCCAGCTTATAGAAACTGCATTCCATAAATGGATCCAAATGAATCTTGTTGAATTCAGTGATAATCTATTTATTGACATCCATAATGGTTGGATTTTGCCCATGCAAAATAAAACAAATCTTCAAAGGATCTAGGTAGCTGCAGCTTTCAAGAGGACTAAGCTTTGTTTCTGTTTTCTCTATTAAAGATCATAGAATCTTAGCATGGTTTGAGCTGGAAGGGACTTAGACATTATCTAGTTTCAACTCCTCTGCCATAGGCAGGGAAAACTACCAACCCAGCCTTGAACAATTCCAGGGATGTGCCATTATCTGGGCAACCTGTGTCAGTGCCTCACCACCCTCACAGTCAAGAATTTCTTCCTAATATCTGATCTAAACAGGCCCTCTGTCAGTTTGAAGCAATCACCCCTCGTCCTATCACTCCATGCCCTTTTCAAAATTCTCTCTCCAGCTTTCTTGTAGCCTCTTTAGGTACTGGTGCGTGCTTTAAGGTTTCCCTAGATCCTTCTTTCCTCTGATCTGAACAACTCTGACTCTCTCAGCCTATCTCCATAGCAGAGGTGCTCCTTCATGGCCCTCCTCTGGATTCAGTTGAACAGGTAAATGTACGGATGCATAAAAAAGGATATCTGTAGATGTAGTTCCCTTTTTTAGGTGAAAGGTCTGTAATGGCACACACTGAGAGAAATTATATCACCTACCATTTTGAAGCATTCTGGGTTTTTGGTTGGCATCTCCTCCACGTGAAATCAAGAACTTAGCTAATGGTAAATGCATAAAATAGTACAACTACCTGAGTATCAGCTAGGTCTCTTCACCCTTGACACAGTTTTCACCTGGGTAAGAGAATGGCTCTAATACCTTATAGAAGAGCAGTTGCTCAATTCTTTCACTCTTAGATGAGGACTCATGTATGATGCAAGTGAAGTTGCAAGTGCTGCCCAATTAACATGTCATGGGAATCACAGAATCTCCTAGAGCACATGGCACAGGGTTGTATACAGAGAGTTCTTGAATATTTCCAGTGAGGGTCACCTGCACAGGAAAGTTCTTCCTCATATTCAGATGGATCTTCTGGAGCATCAGTTTATGCCCAAAAAAGTCACTATGGAAAATAATGTTTTGAAATAAAGAACACTGTTAAAAGTGTTTAGAGATTATTTTTTTTAAATGTGAATTTTTTAAAATGTGTAGGATAAAAAGAAAACGGTATTGATTTCAGAAGCTGTCTTATTAAGAACAGGAATAATTTTGCAAGAATATAGAGCAGATTAGTACTGCAGTGCTTCAGAACCATATCTAATCATAAGCCTAAGAAAGTAAGTAAAAGAAATGGTAGTTATGAAAGGGTAAAAAACTCGCATAGAGGCAGTTATCTTGATATAATTCCATCCTGAAGGTACCCCACAGAAAATTGTTTGTGTGACCATTTGCACCATTTGCACCATTTCTCTGCACAACTTTGCCTATGTATTCCAAGGCAGGGTAATTTGAAATCTGGAAACCTTTGTTTCCCAGGGAGTCCTCCTTGTGAAAGTCATTCCTCAACCTACATATTGTGTAGGAAAGTTGTCCATTTATAATTTGAAGTGCAGTTTATAATTTGTGACTTTCTGTCTTTATGCAGTGGGTATAAAATGTTTCTAAAGAGCATCCTGTTGGGAAATGCATACTTTCTCAATTCAAAGGGAATTCCAGTGTTGATGGCAGGCTAAGATGTTCTTAGACAACGTTCAATAGTTCAGAAGTTTGACTGGTAAAAGAAACATTAACATTTACAAATGTTTACAATGTCCTTTAGTATAGAAAATATCCTATTTTCCAGTTTATGTGTCTCAGAAAGTGGCATTTAATCTGTTTCCTAAAATATTATGCTAAACTGCTTGAGTATTCTCCATGATGAAACTATTGTCCAAATGAAAATATTTTTGCCTCAGGTGTGAAAATATCACATGAGGAGACTTTCTTTTCAGATATAAGATACTTTAGACTTAGAAGTCCAGATCATCCTTAAAGGTTGATCACAGGTTTCATTAAATGCATTATGCAGAGGAATATGTGGAATGTTCAACTCATGTAAATCAATTTTACTTTATTGCCTTTTGTGAAACATCACTAATTTTGCTGATAGGAGGTTTATACCATTGCCTTACATATTTTGGATAAACCCCACAATATATTTCCACAAAATAAAATCTGTGTATCCTCCCATGATGCACAATCCTACATGTGTATGTTCAATACCACTTAAAGAAACTGTGTTCTTAAAAGTGCCAGCTTAGCACGATAGAATGCAAAAGCCAGACTCAGTGTGAATAGTCAAAAATGCATATACCTGCAAGGTGACAGGTCTGACACTAGCTTTTGGAATCTGATGCTTTCAGGTGTGTAAAATGGAAACGATTTTCCTCCATTTATTATCACCATGTGGGAGAAGGAATAAAAAACCCAAGTATAAAATGCTGATCCAAAACATGAGAAGGGGCTTACAGCAGCTTTTGCCACGTGGCATATGTGTCTTTGAAGTGTGAGGCAGACATGTCATACACCTTTCTTTGAACTGAGATTTTGCAGAAGGTAGTGGTGACATGGCACAGCTTGGTGGCTTTCCACCGTTGAAGCTGCAGGTATGTGACATGCCTGTTCCTCCACCGATGTGTCACACAGCTCTGCACATTCCCACTGTCTTTGTTTTTGGAGCACAGCCTCTGACAACAAACACAATTGATGAGCAGAGACAGCACGGAGATAATATATGTAATGTGTGACATTAGGGTGTCCAAATCCATGTTGCAGGCTTTCATATTGTGAGATAGGATGTTTTACCTCGAGCAGAGGAATGCATTTTATTTATTAGTTCCAGGTGTTTCTGTGCCATCTGTCGTTATCATACATGTCAAGAGATATGTCCTTTGCAAAATATGGTTCCTGCTGGGGGGAAGGTACACCTTCAGGTAGCAAAATAACCAGGGAGCTTATTTTTGTAAATTGTGTGAATCAAACATTTTCCAGTTGAATACATGTTCATACATAGGCAACAATGTAGTCTTTATATTATTTATTAAAGCTCTGTTGCATGTGTTTGCTAGCTCTTTTCACAGATTTTCATTAGTTTCATCTACTTAATTGTAGGAGAAAATTATAAGGGTGGTTTAGCCTTCAGCAAAGGAAGAACAATCCTTAGCCTTTGGAAGTGATAAAAGATTTCTAAGGAGAAAAGTGCACTTTAACTAAACAAAAGACTGTTGGGTTTTTTATTATTTTTTGTAGTACTTTTTTGGCTATGTTTGAAACATTTACCTCAGAGTAATTGCATTTATTTGATGTAATGTACAGTGATTAATACAGAGATAATTATCAGCCTAGTAGAATATATAGTTTACAGAAAAACATTGCATTAATAGTGGTTAAAGGCAGCTATTTCAATATTTCACACGGTAATCTCTATAAATTTTTTTTTGTTAAAATTTAAACAAAAATAAATAGTTCTCTGTGTGGTTTAGTACAAAATGAAAATACACTTTTTTTTTGCATGTGTTTAAAAAAATATAAAAATCTTCCCCTAAATAAACCATCCCTGCTGATGTAAAAGTGTTACCTTCTTTTGAATTATTTATCTGTGAAGAATTTCTACCTTTTTTTTTTTTTGCTTAGTTTGTATTGCAAATCCTAAATACTGTCTTCTAATAATTTATCTGTCACCTTTCCAATTATTTCTGTTTACTTTAAGTGAAGTCACAAAGGATATTAATATGCTTTTGAAACTGGTAAAATATGCACATTGATGAAAAGCATGTATTTTTTTAAAGCACCTGTAAGCCTTTGAACGCTATTTGGAGGTTGGGAAGGGTGAAAATAAAAGATTCAAAATTCTTTTGTTTCTAGGGGTAGAAAGAGAGCGAAGTGCATTGCCTATTGTTTGCATTATGAAGAATTATATTTTAATCATTTATGTATGTCAGTGCAGAGAAGGTCCTGCGTGCTGATAATGACCTTCATCTTCTGTTGGAAAGAAGACAGCTTTGCCTGGCTGAGACCTGGAGCCATGTCTTGTTCCTCCAACCAACAAAGCTCCAAATCCATAAAAAGTATGAAGAAAATCTTGCAGCATGTGGACAGTGTGCAGCCACTGTGTTTTACCATTTTCTGATCAGCACAACTTGCTCTATGTATGGGCTGTTTTTAGGGGGTGTCCAGTCTGTTTCCCACATAAGCATAAGTTCCTTTTGCTGTATTTGTGTTGGTGCTGATTGTGTGGGCAGCTGGACCAGGGATCATGCACCTTAAAATTAGTAGTTTTATATTTATTTTTATTCACTCATTTCCTGGATTCATCTTCTTCTTCTCTTTGAGGTGGTCAAGACATGACAGAAGCATGAATGACATGCTAAAAAGAAATTTATCTATCATATTTTGTTTAAGTATACAAACTAGGAGTAAGTGAATGAAATTAACAGCCACCACCTAAGAAAACAAAAGCAAAGATGGAACACATTTTCAGGACAATATTTGAGGAGACTTTTTATCCCAAATTATAAAACAATAGCACAAATTCATGAAAGAACTTTTCATTAAAGGCTGTTAACTACAATGACAATTCTGTCTCTAATATTACTGTCTAATATTACACTAATATTTCTGTCAGTAAATAACACTATAATGACTAGATACTTGCTGAAGAAAATATCATTGTGTGCTTTCCCTCTATGCTCAGACACCTGGTTTGGTCACTGGATACTGATCTGGATGGAACTCTTAGGTGTGACCCATTTTTATATACTTAGATGTAGACATTTTTCACACTGCTTTGCCAATATATTTCAACTTTGGAGCTAGAAAGTCCAGAATGTCATTTTGACACACGCACAGTTGAGTGCTCATCTTCTGTGCTGGGAATTGCTGATATGGGTGTCAATTCAGGCCATTTGTGATAGTAATTTCATACAGTGAACTTCTTCCTTGGAGAATTAAATTGAGACTATAACCTTAGCATATTTTGAAAAGTTATGAGAGAGGTAATCTTAGCCAAAAAAAAAAAAAGTAAATAACACTGTTTTCAGACTCCTAAATCCAAAAATAATAAGGGGGGTAAAGTGAGGAAAATATATTTTATACATACTCTCTTTCATAATGTTTCCAAATGTTCTGCTGATACACATTATCTTTTATAATATCATATGCAATGGAACATTTATGTGGATTATTACTAAGGAAACAAACATTTTAATATATCAAAAATCTAAGACTGAGTTTGAATTTTTGGTGGAACATCTTGTTTTGAGCTATTTTTATTTTGAACAATCTAAAAACAGGTAAAATTTTGAGGATTATTATTTCCTAAATTAAGAGCAATTTCTATTCTTCTCCCCCACCCCAGTTCGAGTCACATGTTAGGCAGTTGTCTAAATTAATAGACTAAAAATCTTGTTCTTCATATTAAAATTTTTGCAATTATTTCAGCATTCGTTTGATGTGACAGCTCAGTAGAACAACTTAAGACAAAACTTGACTGAAATGCTTGTTTTATCTTTGTGAATGAACTATTGTCTAGAAATTCTGAAATTATAAATTTTTACTGAACAGTGCCTGGTCTTTTAGGTCTGAAATTAGACTGTATGTATTTCTCCATGCAACAAAAGCATTCTGTTATTTGAGCAATTTTGTAACATGTAAGGGTTTTAATACTTGTGTTCAAAATCTGAATTGAGTTCTTACATGGAGTCACTTTTATGCTTATGGTCACTTTGGTTTATAATGGAGTAGAATAAAGTACAGTATGTAAAAACTGTGATAATCAAGTAGAAAAGTAATTTTTATATAAGCTGTAGAAAGTTTATAAGCAATTAATGCTACATTTCTTTGCCCAGGATTTAAAATGGATTAGTTAAGGACTCAATGACATTAAAAGTCTGTCTTACATAAATGATTCTATAATTCCATAATTCTATATAGTTTATGTGACAATACTGCTGGAAAAACCATTTTCATAACTGCAACTTCTCAATGCCAGTGATGGCTTTGGAAAACACATTAACTGAACCTTCGTCTGTCTCCACATAATTAAGTTCATGGTCTCAAAGGGATACTTATCAAATCCAAGTTCTTGAACCACATTTTCTGTTTATGGATTTGTTTCTATAAATACATATATTATTTATTTGTACGCTCTATAGAAACAAAAAAATTACCCCACAGACCATTCCTTGACACATCTGAGAATGAGTGCATTATGAATAATATTATTCATGAAGGGCTGTTGTAAGTACAGTTAGTAAAGTCAGGAAGTATTATTCTGATACTGCATGGTCAGTTTGCTATACATGTGAGTTATCTGCTGCTTTAAGTGCCTGAAGATAGAATGGGCAATAACTAAACTAAAGTAGGATGTTATGTATCATTTCATTTAGCTTGTTCTTAGCTAGGTAAAATAAGTACTTATGTCATCTTTGTACTCACTGCATGTAAGTTCCCATAGAGTTTTACTTCCCCTCTCTCCTCTGCCATCACTTCTCCTTCCTTCCTTACCAGCTTCCACTCCAGGCTTTCATCCAGAACATTCAAGCAAGGGTTTTACTTGTTATTTCCTTTCTTGTTTTATAGGTTAGTTAATTTGGTTTTTAATAAGCGTGCTCATTTCAGTGGGATTTGAGCAGGCTTTTGAAGCTGAGTGTATGATAAAGGTCTTTCCTGAGCTATGATGTTTTTCCAGTTCATCATTCTTAGGGTCATTATCTTATGAGATTTAGGCATATTGTCGCTATTTACTGTTGAGTAAACTGATAAAAGCAGGGTATAAATCCTTAATCCTACTAAATATCGAGATTTTCTAAGTTCCGTCTGAGTTCTTAGGATTGATATTATTCTGCATACATTACTCTACCTCTGATTTCCTAGAACAAGTATTATTCTGCACAATGTACAATTGCTTAAGTTCTGACACAGACCAAAAGAATGAAAATTTTAGGGCAACCTTCACTCAAATGATGTGCAATAGTATAAAAAAATATAGCTGAAAAGAATTCTAATATAGAAAGACTATGTGTGCAATACATATTACATATAAAATTATGTTATGTTGGAATTGAAATCATTCCAATATTCAAGATTTAACATCTCCAGAAGTTTCTACTGGAACTACAAGTATTGTTTCAAATGTTTTCAGCTCATATAAAAGGTAACTGATTTCTCTTAATGTTTAGTTATGTTTGAGTTATAATTTTCCCAATATGTGTAGGCACCACAGTTTCATCCTCTGTAGCTTCAATAGTGTATATGTTGCTCTCATGGCACATATCAGCACAGCTGTTTTTAAAGGGTTTTTTTTCACTCATATAGATTTTTTTTTTGAGGGTATTACACATGTATATGTGGGCTAGTGTAGCATCAAGCAACGAAGTTCTGCAATAGAAGTCCATGCATACATTATTAGTCCAAATGTAGGAAGATTTGAAGAAGAAGAGATGTTAGCTCAGCATAATGAATGCCTGCCAGCCATTTTTTTTATAATGACTAGATACAGTTCTTATTGTATGTCAAACCTTATGCTGTGCTATACTGTTAACTTTCTTGTTTGGCACAATCAGATGATGTAATGTATCCCTAGAAGTCTAGCTGGATCAAAGACATGTACAACAGGGTGGGTTTTTTCTGCCAGTAGTATTGTTGCATATTTTGCTAAAATTATAGTGCAAGTGATAACAAACACCTGATCACTTATCATTTATAATGCATTATTCCTGCTATACAGTAAATACAAGAATGGACAGCTCTGCTTGCCACAAAAGGAATGTTTAGATATTAAGTAGACCAGCAAGTATTCAATAATCCCTTCATAATTGTATTATTGACCTATGCTCATTGACACAAAGAATCACAGTTTTAAAAAAAATGCCTTTCTTTCTGTGTATTAATGAAAAGAAATATGCCTCCTCTTTTTTTTTTTTTTTTTTTTTTTTTTTTTTTTTCCTACCGAGACGTAAGCTAAATCTAAAGCAGTAGTTGAAATACAGTACATTTAAATGCAGTTTAAGAACTCACCAGTCCTGCCTATTTCGGGCATTGTGTAAAGGCAAGGGAAGCTTGCTTATGCTCACTACTGATGTAAAATCCACAGCACTGTGAAAGGACAATAGAACTGTATGGTACGTGTATTAGCTTTGATGATAAATGCCTTATTCCTTCTTCAGAGGATTATTAAAAGAGTTCTCTGGAGGAATAAGATGGTGGAAGTCACACATTTAATAGCTCAGGTACAAAGAGTCAGATTGTGCCAGTTGGCAAAAGTTAGCAGGAAGCTGTCACAATAAATGGCAGCAGCTGCTCATAGTTCTAAAGAGTATGTCCCAGTCAGAACTGAAAACTGATGGCATCTACATTAATACTACCTTAATGGTCCATCTGCTGCTCCATAGGGTCCCTAGCTGCTGTATGGAGTCATAGGCATTTGACAAGCAGTCTCTGTATGCCAGACACACATTGTGCCAAATGTTTTAGGCTGCTTCGTATCGTTCTGATCTGTCAAACTTTCCTATCATTTATCAGGCAAGGAGTTATGAGGCGCTTTTTTTTCTCTTTTTTTTTATATTCTTACACATCACTGGATTTTAGTATTTGGGGCAGTCAGGAATTTGGGAAGGAAGTTATTTGTGGTTACTTTTTTCTTGGAAAATAACCTCAGCTGCTTCATAATCTGTATGCTATGCTAATAAAACAGTGTGATAAACCCTATAGAGAAATCACTAGCTCTTTGCCATATCATTTAAATCTTTTTATTGTAGCAGGTAGAAAATTAAATACAAGTAACCATAAAAGAACTAACAGTGTTTTGACAGGCTCACTAACACTCATTTGCTAAAGAGCAGTTCATTTCTAAATACAGTTACATAAATATTTTAAAAAGAGCACTCATACATATATCCATGTATGCTTAGAAATTATAGCAGCAATGTTAGCAAAAGCTTTATTTAACTGATTATGAAGTTATCCTATAAACACATAAAAGCCATTGCTTATATATTAAGTTATAAGAGAATGCAACCTATTTAATTTCTGAAATATTTAAATAATGTTCTTTCTTAGAATCCTTTATGCCATAATATAGGTACGATTTTAATTTATAGAAGATGCATATTGTAATACTGAAAGTATCATTAGAGTTAAAACTGTAAAAATTCTGCCACAGTATTTTCTAAACAAGAAAGCAAGAAGAGCTGTGCAATATGTGTTACATTAAACTATCTACTGCCTTCGTTCATTCTATATCTTGCAAATAAAAAAAGCAAGCATCATTCTTTATTCTTTGACTGTATCTTGTTTCCAGAAGGCAGCCTGTTTCCAGTAAAATTGGAAACTTTTGCAATTTGTTTTTTGTGGTTGTATAGCTCCAGTGGAAATGCACTGTTCATTTAAATCTGCCATTTGTGTGAAAATGTTGAAGTTAGCACAGAAAATAATTCAGAGTATCAGCAATGATCAAGGTGTAAATGCTTAAAGAGAGAGATCAAGATGTCAGCAAAAATGTCACTACTTTTAGCAGTACCTGTTTTGATTTTTTAGCATTCAAACCAGCCAGGTGCTTGAAATTCCATGATACTGCTTTTTCGTTTGTTTCTTTTTGGGTTTGACTGAGCCATGAACTATGGAAAATCAATGAACGACCCTGATTCAGTTTCTGAGAAGAGCTTCTAGGCTTTTCCCCTTTTTACTTTCCTTACAGCTAGTCATGTGAAAACTGGTCAATCACAAAAAACACTAAGCACTCATTATATTGTACATGGAATCCTAAATATTTTGCTCTATTCCATATTTCAGAATATGATTGCCTAAGGATATTTTCTAAATCAAAAGATGGCTTGTGCTGCCCTGCCCTGCCTCCACCAATGTAATTTTTTCCTGTATCTTCACCTCATTCAGTTTCTGCTTTTCATGCCTCAATATAAATCATAGGTTAAATAGCTTCTTACACAGTGGTTATAAATGAGTGTTTAATTGTTGGCAAGACATTCTGCAAAGGAAAGTGTGTGCCTTGGCTTTGTGAGTTGCATTCTGGCTCCTCAGAAAGTGAAAAGGGACAAATACACAGATGCAGGCACAAATGCATAAGTTGCAAACAAAAGGAAATAATTTGTATTAATGACCTACAGATTTATTACAATGCATTTATATCTCTAGAAAACTGTCATCAAAAGGCATCACCTCTGATTTACCTAGAAGTATAAATGTGGTTTGATTCAGCAGCAGGTGACTTAGATGTGGGTAATAAATTAAGTGTAGGATTCATTAGCTGCTTTTAATTCATCAAAGTGAGCATTTCAGGTCGTGAATAAAATCCCAAGGTATGTCTGAGGGTCTTGGTACCTTCTTGCCTGGCAGTGGTCGGTGTCTGGCAGAAATCAGAAAGCCAACAAAATGCCCATTTTATCTCAGTCCCTGTGCCTTGGACATCAGCCTAGTACCTGTGCTCTCTGTTGACCCTGCACAGGATGGCTTGGGCAGGAAGACAGATCCTTGTTGCTATGCAAACTACGGAAAATCAGTGTAATTTTTTACATAAGCATAGTGTGGCTTCAAGAAAGAAGCTCTCTTATGCCCCCATTGAATAAAGCATTAGCAATTTCCACGATTTTGAGCACAGCTCAAATGACAGGTAATGTAAGGGGCCATTCAATACGCTGTAGGGGGCCTTCTGGAAAACCCATATGCCTCTGTTTTCTAGGATGCCTAAGGAAAGGTGCTCCCTGCATTATGAGCTCATTCTTCTTATGGCTGGGAGTTTATCTGCTAATAGATCAGAACTTTATAAAAATCTCAGTCTCAATTGCTATCTAATCCTCAACATCTAAAAATGTACTTTACGATTAATCAGTGTGTTTACTCTTACAGAGTGTAAGGACTCAAAGAGCACAGTTGCCTGTCTCAAACACTGTTGAGGCCACAGAACGACTTTGCCATGAGATAAGCACAGAATGGAGTGACAGAATGACATCAACTTCAGGCCTGGTGTAGTCAAGGTTTGGTTAGCCTGTCCTGAGTAATGCATCCAGACAAAAATTCCCACTGTGACAAACTGTGTAAAGAAGCTTGTACACATATTGCCAGACAAAAAAAGTTTATTCCAAATTATTAGACAGATGTCAGCTATAACTACCAATGACCATTGAACCTCCCTTTCGTGAAACATGGCTCAATGGACACCTGAAACTTGACCTGTAATTTAAGCCACCACGGAGGAAATTTGAGGTAAGATAAAGGTGTAGTGTTGTCCAAGTATAGACCTAAGGAAAGGTTAACAAAATCTGGGGAGAAGAATGTATCTCTGATAATGGACACAAAGAATTTATTGGCCACAAGGAAAGCCAGCTCGGAAATTGTGCTGAGGTCAGTTCTGACTGGGTAAAAGATAGTTCTGGCAGGGAGACAGTACAACCCGCCAATCCAAGAAACCCACCGACTCAAAAGAGGAGATAGGCTGAGCATGGGACTAGTTAGCATTAGAGGCAAGGGAATCATTTAACCGATAGCATAAGAGAAGTCTGTAGAAGTCTGTAGCAAATAAGCATTTAATTTTTTGGGGTTTTTTTTTTTGTTTTTTGTTTTGTTTTGTTTTGTTTTGTACCGTATAAATAAGTTTTGAACAACCTTGGGATCTCCACCACTGAGAAGACCAGGGTGAAGAAGGACCAAGGGGGCACTGCTGGATCCATGAGCAGTGCTTGTCTTCTGCTTGATCTCTCTTTCCCTTCCTCCTCACTTCTCTGTCTCTTTCTATCTCTCTACCTCATGTTCATTGGTGAATAAAACCTGTTTTATTGACTTTGGCATATGGTCTCATTTGCACCTTAATTTGGGCAAAGGCATATCTCACTAATTGGATCATTACACACACATATGTAAGCACCTTTTGGGGATGATATCCCTAGTTTCCAATTGTACCTACCATTGACCCCAAATCTGACAATGATTTTGTGTTCTTGTATGGGTGCCCTGCACAGTAGTTGACATAAGAGGGCCCCCCATTACCTCTGCCAGCTGTAACCCAATAAGATGTTTTAGCAACAGCTGCTATAAAAAAATCCCTGCAGTCCTGGCGAAATGATTTAGCGAAGACGTATGGTGAAAACTGTCCTGAAGAAATCCAGGGAGCTTAAGTAAGGAACAAAGTGAGGAGAGGGATGAAACAAGGAAAGCAAAACAACAAGGTAGAAAAGTAGTTACAAAGATAGAAAGTACTGCAGATGGCCACTGAAAGAGAAGATGAGAGACTGGATTTACCATACTTTGTCTATGAGATTTATGTTCAAGTTTTGAAGTCTAAGAACAAATTTCTCCTCAGCCAAATACCAAGGAAACCAATCCCGAACTTGTCTGGCTATGTCACCCATTAGTCTTTCTGCATAAGGATTTCTGTAAACATCACCTGAGAGCAGGCCGCAAGGCATATCTACTATACCATCACAGAACAGTAAATTCTGGGTTATATGTAAGGAGGCCATGGGGTAAGAGGACTCATTCACATGCAGAGAAGCAGAAAGCTCCGATAAGTTGTGCGTATTTGCTATGGCAAGTGTCATGCTAAACAGCTGTCCCAGGTCAAATAGCTGAGCAAACACCTTCAAAGATATCCTGTGTGTTACAGGAATTTAGTGTTCTGCTGTTAGGCTTTCCTGCTAAAAGAATAAATTCCTGCTATTCACTTGAGTATTTTATTTAGTGATAGAAGGGCTATTTGTTTTAACCGTTGTAGTTTTTCACCTAATTTTCTACTGTTGTCTTGTTCCATTGCCTTTTTTGTTTCTTTTTTTTTTTTTCTCCACCTGTTTTCCAAATTTGGGACATTTTTCCCAAATGTGCAACTATCCAAAAGGTTTGCAATGACTTGCTTGTGCATGTAGCACAAATCACAATGGATGGATGTTCCACGCTTGACATTAACAAATCCATTCACCAAGATAGCTCCTGTTAGTAAACAAGAAACCAATGAAATCTGTATACAATAATCTGTGCTTTAAACATTACATTATTATTATTATTATTACATAATCATTACATAATAATAATAACAACAACAATAACAACAATAATAAGTTCAGCATTTAATACAATCAGATTAAGAAGGTTGGAAAGCATTTATCCTTACTTGTCCGGGCAAAAGATTAAGTGAAGATTAAGTGATGTCCTGCTTACTGACGGGACAAGTAAAATTCATCGTCCCCCTAAAACTATAGGTACAAGTCAGTGTTTTTTTCCAGGATGTTAAGGAACTACTTTGGGAGCTACTATGGGTGGGAATTGAATATTCAAGATGCATAGAGAAACTTGCTTCATATTTTGATATTGAAGGGACAAAATATGCATAGTTTCAGAAAGCAAAATTTTAGCAGCATTTTCTTCTGTCTCTAGTTGTTGCTGAAATAGACTTTCTGCTTCAAAAATACCCCAAAGTTCTCACATTTCTATGTGTTAATTATAGTGATTTGAAGAATGATATATTTAACCTGAAAGCTTGTTGATAATTGCACATGTAACCTAAACGTCATGCTAAGTGCAATCAGTTTTAAGGAACTGTGTCAAAATGAAGGTCTTAAACAGGCTTTGATTAATGAATATATAACCCCTATTGACGTTGGTGGGTGTTACATTCACAGCAGAGTATCCTATTGTTGAACTATGGCATCACTATTGACGTTGGTATTCAAGAGGAAAATGTCAATAGGTGTGGATTTAGTGGGGGTTTTGTTATGACTTATTGAACTAAACAGTAAAAAGTTCCCAAAAAAGATGCTAAAAGAATAAAACAAAAAATTTATAACAATCCAATACATCAAATCTGTAGAGACAGACCAATAAAAGGAGGAAGAACACATACAATAGAAAAAAGCTATTAAAAGGCATGAGAAAAAAACTTTCAATGGTGAAATTTTGACTTAAACTGATATGCCTTTAATTTACATAATTTTGCATGCATAGTGTGCAATCTAGTGAGTGAGATGTCTTCATTACATCTGAACTGCATCAGCTAGCAAATTGTCAAAATGAATTTTGAATTAGTACCCACTTTCAGGGATGATCACAATGTAGTATCTTTACAATATTTCTGTTAGTTGAAGACTGGAAAAGAAAAACCCAAAATCAACAAACAACAAAACATCAGGTTGCAAGAATAAAACAAGCTAATCTTACTGCAAAAACTTTTATATGTGTTCTCTCTCACTATTCTCAGTCTTCCTTTTCCCACTAGCTTAATTTATGTTAACAATATAAGAACTCACAGCACAGCAATTTGAAACATAGCTTGGTGTATCAGCTTAAGCCGTTATTGCTTTACCTCTTGGATTCCAACTAAAAATAAATAATCACATATGATTTGGGGGGTCTCCTGTCCATTAATCAGTACTAGAATTTAGGGTATTTTCTTTTGCTGATGTATGTATATCCATATCTAAAAGCAGCATTTCTATTCACATTCACTCCATATATTCATCTGGAATCATCATACTTTTTCTAGACCGAATGCAAACTCTGATGGGGAAATTTTGATTCCTATTTGAGACCTGACAGATAATGATCATGGCCTTTGAAATTATGACTTTAAGCAGATGGTTTAAGTGCTAAATGTATGCATAAAAAGGGACCTTTCTTTGTGTCTTCAGCTCTGGTCACATCCTTCATCAGGGACTGGATAAAAGTGCTTATAAACTGGCTGATGAGCTCTAGTCTTTGAAGGAGCTTTTTCATCAAGTTTGTTTGAAGGTTTGTATTCTTGCTGTTATAATGTTAAAATTGTTCCTAAATGTGCTGCTGTGATGGCTAGGAAATTTTTTTCAGTCTGAACTTATTTATGACCTGTTAATCCCATGTTTATTTTTCCTGTATTCTTGTACAGGATAAATAATTTTTCCTTATGTTTTCTCTCCATCTACTCTTCTGATATATGTACAAATCTTCTCTCACTCTCTCCTCTCACTTAACAATTTTTGTTTATTTTTAATTACGCTTAACAAACCACATAATTGCAGCCTCTTGTAAAAGAGGTTATCTCTTTTTATGATCATCCCACTAGCTGTTTTCTGCATATATATCTCTTTGGATTAATCTGTCTTGAAATGCATGACAAGAATGATATAAATTAGTCCAGATGAAAGCCACCAGTTTTTCAAGTGATATTAATATTCCTTAGAGTCTAACAGGAACACATTATTGGATTACATTTGGCTTTTTTTGTGGCTGCTTTAAATTGGTGCCTTAGTTACCCTGTGACCAAGTAGTGTTAAAGAAGAACAGAAGGAGATCTGGTTGCTTCCAGCTGCTGAGTTGGTGTATGCTTGGTTTATGCAATTACATAGCCAGCTGCTTGGGATATGTCATTTACAGGAAAATTTGAGAGGAGGTAAAGTATATGCACAGAAGACTGAAATTTGGGCTCAAGTGCAAAATGTGACTATGGGCATCTAAAACATCCAACAGCCAGGCCTGTTGCATGACTGTAACATAGAGAGGGAACATCTGTAACATGTGGAGGTGAACGTGTGTCTGGGTTTCAAGTACTCAGTAAATTTTAAAGCATTAAACTTAGATTTGTGCATGTTTCTCCCGCTTTAAAGGAAAAAAAAAATGTTTGTGAAAATGAGATTTATCCACAGTGTGAATAGTACTAAAGTAAAGGCTGTGAGATGTTTTGGATTTGTGTATATCACCCCATGATGTCTATTTTTGATACATACTTGTGAAGCTTCTTCATGATGCCTATTGAATGATGCTTAACTTCACAGATTAAATGCAGCCAGCAAGCTGAGAGTACACGTAGTGAAGAAAAGCTGCTGGGTCCACCACTTTCTTGCCCTTCCAAGATGGAGTACTTGTGCAGAGTGTTAGAAATAGTCTACCAATCTATGAGTTTACAGAGATTAAGACAAACTTTGGTAAATTAAAGTGCTTTAATTGATCAGTGTTAGGGCTGTGGAAGGTAAATTTATTCAATTAGCAATTAATCTCTAATTTCCTTTATTATGATTGTGTTATATTTTGAGGCAGGAAGGAAAACAGTCCTTATGGCAAAATCTATTTTAGTAACTTAAATCTTCTGGAAGAGAGCCCAGACTGTGGGCAACAGTTCTGATGGAAAGATATCCAGACTGCATGGCCCCACATACAGTCTCGTCCTCTGCTTCAGCTTTATCTGTGGAAGATGTAGCTGGCAGGGGCCAAAGCAGTTCTGACGAAGATTTAATAGTACAGGTGCTCAAGCTGAAATGCTCAAGAATGGACATCTGGGTATGGGAAGGGAATGAGAACAGTGGCAAGAGAAAGCTGGTCCAGACAGCCCAGACTGCAGAAATTAAGCAGAAGTCATTTTTCATTAGAAAGCATGGAACTTATACAAAAAAAAAAAAAACCTACTTGACTGCATTTAATTTTCTGGACTTCTACAGAGAATTTTGTTGCCTTCTCCATGCATATCCATGCCAAATGAACGAGTGTAAGGAAGAGTCCAGAGCTTAGCTCTGAAAATTATTGAAAATCCTCCTCAACTGGGCAGGGCAGCTGCATGATGTGTTTTTTTTCTGGGAAGACAGTACCCAACAGGCTGCTGGAATACTTTGAACACACTGGTTCTCTGACTACTTCAACCCACTGCAAACAAGGAATTAGTTTTTTTTAATAAGATAAAAATAATTAAAAACCTATTCTGCCCATCTCTAATTTAATTTAAGAAAATACGAACATCTCTTTCACACTCTCAAGGAGCGAACCTTCATTCTTCACCCTCAATCTTGCCAGAAAGAGAGAACATGCTGCCAATATCTTCTAGCAACACTTAAGGAAATATGAGAAGAAATTGGCCTTGTTTTTTGCTTAGAAAAACCCACATAATTTTTCTATGAAACCAGACCTATTTTAGAATGGACAGACCTATAAAGATAATTCATGTTTTAATGTTTAAATTATATATCTATATACGTATATGTATATATATGTATATATACATATATATATGTGTGTGTGTGTGTGTGTGTTGTTGTTGTTGTTGTTATGCCCAGCTGTTCCAGGTCTGTTTTGTTAAACTGTATAATTTCTTCACAAAAAGGGGTAGGGGGTAACTATCAAGACACATCATGAAAGATCTTAATGTGCTTTTCTCTCTACATATTTAACATGCTATTTTTTACTGATATTATGAAGATTACATTAGTTTCCAAACAGTATATATTTTTTAAAGATTACTCATTGCCTACTGGTTAACATTTTCACACTGTATAACATTATAGGCATTTTTCTCTGAAACTGTCAGCATTTTGTCAGCCAAAGTGAGCTTTAATAAAAGTCAGGCTCTGACAATTTTCTGGAATAACCCAGAGCTCAGCTCTATGTGTCTATGTGAACAGGATGTGAAGATTGGATCTCCTGATGAAAATTAGCGTGAGCCACTGCTGCACTTGGCTGACACCTACATTTGGTTTCCTGTGCGCTGGTGCATGCTATCAGGTCTAGGCGCTTAGAAGGAAGCTGTCACTTACTTTAGCTAATCAATCAAAGTTTGTCACATTCTTGTATGTTTTCACTAAAAACCCAAACTGGGACACCAGATGTGGTGAATACATGGACAGTCTATGTTTTTGTGTAAAAACATCTGATGTGACAAAAGAGCAATGAAAAGCAAGTTTGGCTTAAAGCACATGTTGTTTTTTTTTTTTTTTTGTCACATGCACACTCATGAATGTTTTCACTACCTATATCTCTGTGAGATTGCCATCACTAATTTAATTTGAGAAAACATTTCCCAGCTATTTTATTGCAAATTGTGTCTAGCAAATCAGTTTTGCTAGTCTTTCATAGTAGTTAGATGAAGAAGGCTTGGTTGAGGGAATAAATGGAGTATTTCTTAATATAAATCTCTTCTTTAGATCCTCAAATCACAACACAAATTTTTAAATACAACTGAAAATAAGACACCTCACTGAAAGAAAATATTTTTATTTTGTTCTGCCTCTCCTTTTCACCTCTTCTTTCCATTCCTCTTGTATGTCATTCCTGTTTCCATAGAGTCCTATGGACTTTTTACTGAGCTTTTACAGATGAAACCCACAAATATAGTGCTGAAGTCTCTAACTGCATTCATTTATCATAATGCAAAGTGTCATGAGACCTGTGGAGAAATACATGAGATGGTGTCCAGGAAGGGGAGGTGATGACCTGTTCTTTAAGAGGGTATGAGAAAAATCCAAAGTGTTCATATTTCTACTTGAACTTTCGTGTCATCTGTCCAGCTACAAATGTGTTGTTAGTGTGAGTTTTCAACAGCACTTTGTAGTCATAATGGCTTGAAAATAACAAGTGATTTAGCTGCTCAAGAGGAAACCTTAACAGACAGTTCTACTTTGCATTTGAATATAAGATAATAGATCAGTGTCAGGTAGACCCTGAAGGGAAAAAAACTTACTATATTGATCTATGAGGGAAAGGTAACAGTGGCAAAGATGGCACTCCCTACAATCTCAAGAATGAGTCATACTGTTTGGAGCTGTTCCCACCTGCTGGGAGAAGGGCAATTCTTGCTCAGTGCTTGGCAGTAATAATCTCCTTCACATACGTTTTAAACTAGGATTAAGCCCAGGCACAAACAGGCCTACTGTAAACATAATATTTTTTGAGGATCTAGGTGATGTGTTCTGAACATGTTAGTTTTTTAATTGCTCTCTCAAGATTAAAAGTCTTTCATGTAAAATCTTAAGGTATATAGAGCTCCAAAATACAAGAGAACAAGAAGTATTGTGGCTTCAAAAGCAAAAAAAGACAGAACAGAGCAAGCATCCTTCATCAAGAATGTGAAAATTCTGCTTTGGTCTGATACAATTCCAATTCGCTGTAACTGCATTTGTGTATTTGCAAATATTGGCAATATGTGTCTGTGCTCTCTCAATTCCAGTTGTTGATGCAGAGTGATGGGCAGGTCCCCAGATGACTGCAAGTAAGCACAGCTTTTCTTGGAGTAAGGGAAGGCTGAGTATGACAAAATATCAATACATTAAAAATATTATAAATATAAATATATATCAGAATAGATGCTCTAAGATAATCCCACTTGACCAAGAAGGTTGGACCAGATGATCCCACTGTGGTCCCTTCCAGCCTTATCCATTCAGTGATTTTGTAATTAAGCAAAGACCCTGACCTTATGTTGTTCTAGAAAAATCATGAAGGAGTCCTGGCACCACTGTACCTTCAGACTGCTGTAACCTCAGAAGTTACAAAGCAGTAGGGCTTAGAGTCATGCTTAATCCATCCTGCCTAGCATAGTAGAAGTGCTGATAAAGCAAGGGACAGGATTTCTGAAGCATTCTGGTGCATCCTGCTGCTTCTGACAACGCCAGCAATAAGCAATTTCCTTGGTCTTTTCTTGTCTCTTACTTCTCTGTAGACATGATATTTGCCAATGCTTTTAATGGAGCTATGAGGCTGAACTGCTCCAGTTTAAGAAATATTTACTAATAATGAGATCTTGTGAATAAACAGCCAAACTCTGTGGTTTTGCCACTCCACACTCACCCCACAGTCGTTCTGGTCCATCTTTTCAAATTAATCCCTAAAGTAGAGAATACCATTAACTTTTTGTGCAGCTACAAGCTGCCTGCCTCTGACAGCCTGATCTGAATGCACAACTACCTGATTATGTGCACAAACAGAAAATACATGCAGTCTTGGAAGTTAGTTCTGAAAACTTGACCTGTAAAGCAGTAGGTCAATTCAGTACATACACAATACCTTTACCTTTTGTATTTATTCCTCCTCTGACTCTCTTTCACAGGTTATGTAGCAGTGTTTTGGTGTGGTTTTCGTACGTGTCTTTTTTGAGATTGGTGTTTCCTTAAACTTGTTTTAATTACTGAGGTTTTAGTACAAACAGAATTGTACTAATATTGCCATTCATATTGAATAGAAATGAGGAAAGAAGAAGTTCTAATTGATCTTTTCATTCAAACTCAAATAAAATAAACATGGGGAATGATGACTTATAGTCAGATCTCCTGGTAGAAAAACTGAGTTAGAATTTTTATGAAAATGGATCTTTTCTTGACAGTTTTCCAGAGCTTCACGTTTTTTCATAAGGGTCAAATATAATTTATCTTCCTATTTTATCATTGTTTCTTCTGATCCTAGCCTTAGCAAAATAGAGATAAGGTACATAATAACAGCTACCATATATAGGCAATAATCTGAAGATTTATTTATTTTCAACTTGTGAAGGTGATACAAGTAAATTATTTTTGTTTATTGCAGTTCATACAGATAATACATTAAGGTTTGTGGAACTTTGTTAATTTGGTTTTTTAATGTTTGACTCAGCTGTTGTTTTTTTTATTTGGATTTCTGATATTTTTAAAAGTAAGTGACATATTTCAAGTCAGATAGAGTCATATATTTTTATAAGGCCTCTGTAAAACATTTTGATATTTAAGGTCCTCTCCTCAGAAGGAGGTTTTTACGATGCTCAGTTCCTGGTCCGGTTGGACCCACTAAGCAGGTGGAGAAATGCTAAGTCTTCACAATGTACTATTAGCAATCTAGTCGGTTGTAACACAGCCTTGAGAGACATCTTGTCTCCAGAGGATTGACAAAGATATCCGTGTTATGAGAAAAGAACAAAACCAAATTGATACCTATTCCTTTCATTGTGGTACCAATCTGCTTTTCTTTCTGTTGCCCTTGATAGAAAATGAAACATTCAGAGTCAGACCTCCAAACAGAAG
This sequence comes from Climacteris rufus, assembly GCA_013398175.1. Lineage (NCBI taxonomy): Eukaryota > Metazoa > Chordata > Aves > Passeriformes > Climacteridae > Climacteris > Climacteris rufus. The sequence goes on from VZRZ01003277.1 coordinate 98,029, forward strand.
GATATATTAAACACCTTATAATCCATCTTTGATAAAACCTACACCAGTATTAGGGAAAATGCAGGTTTTTAAATGTCATGCTTGAATGATTGAGTCCTGCACTTCACACTTGGTTATAGGCAAATTCAAGTTCACCTTCTGTGAACTAATAAGACACTTTTTTGTTGTTTCTGCTTACTTGCAAATCTTCCAGGAATGGCTCCATGTCCTTATCAGAACGCAGGAAACTGACTATCTAGTTAATTAAGCTTCTTCTGATATTGTAATCCCGGAATTGTTCTGCATTGAAACACTGATGCTACATAGAATAAGTGGATGGCTCTGATGACACAATGAACTCAAATAGGAAACCCCAATTAACGAGGATCTTGAAAGGCATCATGAACTGCCCCAAAAACATAGATTTCGGACTATCATCCTCATAGGAGGAGGAAAAGGTGACATGTGCTGAAGAGGCCTCACCATATAATCAGCTACCAGAAAATGAAAAGCAATACACTCTCTTCACTGAGCTTACTGCTGTATTGTAAGGCAACATCAAAAACAGAAAGCAGCTGTTTGGAGTTCTACACAGCAAGTCATAGAAACTATTAAAGGACAAGGATCAAGTCAGGGTGCAGAGCTGAAAGCTGTCCAGCTGGCTTTAGATATCGCTGAACGAAATAAATGGCCGACACTCTGCCAGTGATTGATGGATACTAGCAAATGCTCTATGGGAGCAGCAGATGGAAAACTGCCACGGGAAGAAAGCGTGAGTAACTCGGAGCCCTTAGCAGTGGTCTCGTGTACTGAAAGAAGTGACTTTGGCTTCATCCAGTCTCCGAACAGAGGTGAGCCGGGCATCAGAACTCCCACAGAGTAGTTCACGCACAGCGGTTTAATTAAAGCAGGGAAGCAAAGAGACGAGAAAAGGTTCTTTACCGCTTATTGCCAGCAAGGTTTTTATTACTGGATCATGGAGTGTGGTAAAGACATGTCAAAATGTAGGTCAGGGCGTGTTATAGGATGAAGGCGAGGGAATCACTGTGGAGGATTACAATGATTGACAGGAGCACCGGCCAGTGAGTCAGCTGTCCACACCCAGCACAGGAACGAATGAGCTGTCCCCCTGGGTGGGGACAGCCCCCACCGCTGCAGCCAGGGAGCCCCCCTGACGACCCAGGGCTGCGCCACCCCAGCTGCATCGCATGGGGGGGGAAGAAAGGACCGGCCCCCACGGCCCCGGCCCGGCGGGGGCCGGGCTGGATCATCAGCCACGCCCAGAGGCACCGCAACAGAAAATGACCAATTGGCAGTGCAGAGGTAAACCCGTCTGAGGTGCTGAATTGTGGCAAGACATCACTGCCTGGGTAGAAAAGTTGGCTGTAAGAGTACGTCATGTAGATGCACACGTACCCAGAGTCGGATGTCTGGAGAACATCACAACAACTGGCAGGTGGATTGAGCTGTCAAAACTAAAGTGTTTCAGGGGGATCTGGACTGGCAACATAAGGGTGAATTATTTCTGGTTGATGGGCCCATGATGTCTTCAAGTAATCAGGGAAGAGATGCAACATACAGATGGGGTCATGGTCAAGGAGTGGACTTAACCATGGACACTATCTCACAGATTATCTGTGAAACAGGCACTGTGACCAAGCAGGCCAAGTAGTTCATGCCTCTATAGTATGCTGGATGACACTTGAAATATAAATATGGGGAGGCTTGGCAGATTGATTACATCACACTCCTGCAAACCCGCCAAGCCCAGTGCTACGTGCTGACAGTGGTGGAAACAACCGCTGGATGACTGGAGATGCACCCTGGGCCTCACGCCACTGCCCGGAACACCATCTTGGGCCTTGAAAAGCAAGTCCTGTGGCGACATTGCAGCCTGAAAGAAGTGAGTCAGTCAATGGGACTCATTTCATAAACAGCCTCATAGATCCCTAGGCCAGAGAGGAAGTATTGAGTCAGTATATCATAGTCCCTGTCACGCAGCACCCTCTGGGAAAACTGAACAGTACAATGGACTGTTAAAAACCACATTCAAAGCAAAGGATAGGAGGATCTTCCAACTTTAGGGTTGGAATCTAGATTTAGCCAACTTGGTAAGTTAACATTAAGTCTACCAATTGAGCTAGCCCTGCCCAATCAAAACCTCTACATATGATAGAAGGGGATAAACTACATTATTAAGACAAAGAAAAATGTCTTGGTTTTAAGCTTTAAAAAAAACATTCATTATTCCTGGAGAAAATGTCACAGAATTTAATTTCCTCATTGTTTCACTTCTTACCTGTGCCTTTTTCTGTTTTAATATCAGATCACTATGGTGCAGAACCACTTTTTTTTCCCTTTACTGGGATAGATAAAGCTCTAGGACTTCTACATTCAAAATGGAAATATAGGTTTAAAAACTGCTCTTCAAACTGAGAGAAAGAAATAAAATTTATTTATTCAGGTATTATTTTTTAGATTGTTTGATTGAAAAGAATTTTTTACATAGGTAACATGATATTTTTCTAAGTCCCATTTTAAGCATCAATATCTAGTCGTTGTTTGTTTGAGTTCTTTAAATTTAAAACTTATATCTGAATGTATGTATAAATTGGGCAAGGTTGATTTTCAACAAATTAAACTTAAATTAATAATTTTAATATTCTCTATATTAAGGCTTATCTTTCCAAATGGAAATATCACCTCTAGAGGGCAGTGCTAAATTGAGATGGATTTTTGGATTTTATCATGCAGATTACCGGATGTCTGACTAACTGACCCTCAACTGAATTTTTTTACTGGTCATTTTAAAATAATGTGCTGATTTTATAGAAATGTTAAAATAGAGTCATTAAATATTCTTTAAAATTTACATTGCTTAAAATGTTTAAGATAAAATGTTTGTGTTTTTATGAGCTTTGTATCTGAGCAGGTAAATTCCATTATTTCCAACAGCAGTGAGAAATTTTGAATAATCAAGAAGATGTGGTCATATTTGGAGTGACATAGACTGACTGAACAGAGAAAATAAAGGGAAAAAATATTTTCTATAAAAATAACTCTTCACTATACCCAGGACTTTTCTAACTGGCCACCTTATGAATTCAACGTGACTGAAGAAATGGGAATATCATACTTTGCAGAGGTATTGAGAACTAAGAGGTTATTGAGAGTTTCTTCTGTTTCTGTTTGGGTGGAGCTAAATGTTTTTTTTCATAAGCAGTGTCTGTCTCTTTTCTGTTGTCCTTTGCAATGACTGCAATCTTGGGTTAACAGTGGCGTTCCTCTATTTCTGTTTTGCTTCAGTAACTGTACTTCTTGCATCCATTCACTTCATACCAGTGTGCATGAGATTTATATTTAATTCATATCTTCATTTGATACATACAAACTAACAGATCAGCATGTGTCTTGTACTGAAATCTTTACCAGTCAAGATTTCTTCCTAGACATCATAAGTAATCACAACATCCCTTTTTCTCCTAAAAATAAAACTCATTAGAAAAACAACATACACATTCAGGTAAAATGGATACTGAAACAATGATATGAGATATATAGTCATCTTTGTGGGCTTTAGCCAATGGAAGTGTTTACTAGAAGTTTTTGAGAACAGGAGTGCTAAGAGTATGCAATCAATAAGTAATGCTGGCTCCAGGGGCCTGCTCGAGGCCACTCAGCGTTAGTCTGGGAGTGACCTTGGTTTCCTGGGGGCTGCTGCTTTCAGTTTCCCCAAACACAGGGCGTCCTCCGGCAGCTCTTTCAGTGCTGGCTCCTCCGGATGAGAGAGAGCCCCAGGCCGACGTCGTGGGCGCAGGCGAGCATAAAGGCCAGAGAGAAGGCCCCTGGTGTGATTTCCAGCTCTTTTATTTCCCAGGAAGAAGCAGCAGGAAAGGCAGGAGAGGGTCCGGGGTCTGGGAGAGGCGGTACAAGGATCAGGAAAAACTGGAGGCTTCAGGGACCAGAGACAAATGCAGGGGAACAGCAGGGGATTTATAGGGACACAAGCAGGGGAAAATAACCAATTGGGGTACAAGGATTTACATGTAACCAATCAAGAACTGAACAGCAATGAAGTTTCTGGAACTTAACCTTACAGAGAACATTAGGTAATACCATAATTAACCAATGAACTGAAACATGGAAACAAAGTTACAAGAGATGCTGGGCATGAGCCAGAAAACTCCTGACCAGCGAGTGTGACTGATGGTGCAGCCTCAGGCTGAATCCACCAGTCTTGAGCCTGTGGGGCTGTGGCCTTTGCCACATACACCGCCACAAGTAAGTTATCAAACAGGTTGTTCTCAAAGATGGTTCTTGCTTAACACTTTTATAGAGTCCCCTGTTCAAGCTAGAAAATGTGTTGAACCTTTCTTTCTGCAACAGTATATGTATACAACATTTAAAAAGAAAACATAGCTTCATTTCGTCAGTGCTCTAGTCTGATGCAAATGAGCCATATATCTAATGTATGAATGACAGAAGAATTATAAAGTCAGCCTCAGCCCCATGGGCACATCTTATAGGCATGCAGAGAAATGGATGAATTCCATACTCTATGTAATGGTCCCTAGTTGAACAAACCAGGATGGAAATGGGAAGGCTATTTGGATATATAAAAAAAAGCAAACAACAACAACAAAAAATGGTACTTTTTTTTTTGTTTTTAATGCTGTTAGTCTCCCTGCTATCCAAGTTGCCTCCTACCGAGAATAAACTTTGAGACTCCATGGTGCATCCATGGGAGCTCAGTGAAATCCTTCTGGTGCCTTCCTTTTGCCAGACAGAAAGTGGAGTAGGTAATTTTTTTTTTTTTTTTTTTTGCGATAAATGATGAACACAGCACATCTACAGCCAGTGCACTTGTTCTGTCATCATGAAAAGGGATACATTTTCTAAATTTTGTGTGGTGTACTGGTAAGCCCGAGAAGAGACCTCTGTTATACCAGAACAGTTTCACTTTAATTGTCATGCAACCCAAACTGAGTGATGTGAGAAATGCGTGTTTTTAAGTGAGATATATTTTTTACTTTTTCCTAGAAGTTACATCCAGAAGCTTATAAAACATATATAAAATAGTATATATAAGCGCATATAGGCATACAGGCATATAGGCATACAGGCATACAGGCATATAGGCATATACATATGCCCAGGCAGGTTTTTCTTGGAGAATTTTCCTGGAGACAGAAAATATTTTTGAACAACCAAGACCTTTTGGTTAAAAGTTTTGGTTGAAAACTCTTTTAAGAAATTGAGAATAGCTGTTACAGGAACTTCTCCAATGCTCTGCACTATCACAGGTGAAAATAAACAAATCTTGTCATTTAGACTAGTATTTTAATATGACTGGTAGTCGGCATTGTTTACAGAAATTTTAGTCGGTAGATACAGTAAGCACTTGTATGTATGTGTGGGCATGTACATATGTGCATACTTTTTTCATTGTAGATAAATAATCAGTCTTGTGAGAGTATTAAAACTCTTCTTGCAGTGATTCATGGTGTCTCATTACAGAGATTTGGGCCAGACTAACAAAAAATTTGATTATGGAAACATGGTTTTACTAAGACACTACAAACATACAAACTGATCTTGAAGTCCATGAAAGTTCAGCATGGAATACAATGCAATTCTAGTTCCTAATCACAGGCTTTTGTTAGCTTTTTAAGGTATAGCAAGAACATTGTGATTCCTGAAGCAGTTGTTTTGTTGACTTAACTTGTTTTATAGTGACATTCATATTAAATTTTTGTCTCAAATGAACTCATAAAATGAGAGGGAAAATCACTTTTCTAAATTTATTTTCTGCTCATGTTTTGCTGATAGTTTATTCTATCTCATTAGAAATCAAATGAGTGCTCAACACATTTTGAAGGAACATTAAAGCATCTAGAACTAGATGGATTCTATATGTCTCTCAGGGTGACTCACAAATTTGAATTTAATTTGGATAACCCACAATCATTTAGAAACAAAACATGGCATGGACAAAAGTGTTTGTGAGGCACTCTGACAGCTCAAATCACTATTGCATTTATTTCCTTCTGTTCTCAGCATAACAACAGATATATATACACACATGCATACATTTACAAAATGTATAAATACATATATATATATATACACACATACATATATATATACACACACACACACACATATATATATATATANATATACACACACACACACACATATATATATATATATATAAAATATATGTGTGTGATATATGTGTGTGTCAAATAAGCATCATTACAAATGACTGAATGACTTCAGCTTGCCAGGTGTTAACTGGGAGCACCACAAAGCTGACACAAACAGACACAGAAGATTCCTAAAACACCTGTATGATAACTTCATGGTACATGCACTAAGTAATCCAGCTAGGAAAGACACCCTCCTCGATTTGTTGCTTGTTAACTGAGAGAATCTTGTAGGTAGTGCTTGACAGTGATCTTGGCCACAGTGACCATGAATCAATTGAGTTTAAAATCTCTGTTGACTGGAGGAAGAGTGCCAGCAAAACTTCAGCTCTGGACATGAGGAGAGCAGACTTCAAGCTGCTCAGGGAATTACTGAGTAAAGTCCTATGGGAAAATTCTTTTGAACGCTGAATTTCATCAGTGCTGGTCACTTTTTAAGCACCACTTCTTAAGGGCAATTCTGAAATGTCAGAAGGCAAGCAGACAAGGCAGAAGTCTGGCTTGTCTAGGCATTTTCTTCTGGAGCTAAGGCCAAAAAGGAAGGTGTATGCCCAGTCAAAGCAATGTCAAGAGACATGGGAGGAATACAGAGATGTCGCTGTCACTGTAAGGAGAAAATCTGTGGGACCAAAGCTCAGCTGGGAGCTAGTGAGTACTGTGGGTGATGATAAAAAACATTTTTTTAAAATACCTTAATAGAAAAAGTCAGTGCAGAAATAACACCGGCCTGTTACAGGATGATGATGCTCACCTCACAAACAGGGACAGAGACAAAGCAAAGGTGTTTAATGATTCCTTTGCCTCTGTCTTCAGCACGGATGCTGGATCAAGGGTGTCTTAGCACTCTGAGCTGGAGGACCACGTCTGTGAGAATGATAAACTCCTAAACTAGGGTGGATCCACTGCTTCAGCTGGATCCCTGTAAGTTTATGGAGCCCAATGGGGTTCATCTGAGAATACTCAAAGTGCTGGCTGAAGTCATTTTGTGGCATCTGTCAATGACTTTTGAACAGTATTCAGAATTTGGAGAGGTCCCAGCTGACTGGAAGTTAGTTGTCCCAGTTTTGAAGAAGGGCAAGAAGGAGGACCCTGGAAATCACAGGCTTGTCAGTCTCAGTTCAGTGCCTATTAAAATTATGAAGATTATTCTGGAAAGTACTGAAAAACACCTGAAAGATGATGCAGTTATTGGTCACAGTCAGCATTGGTTCACGAGTAGAAAGTCCTGCTTATCAAACCTGATTTCCTTTTATGATGAGGTAAGTCACCAGTTAATTGAGGGGAGCCAGTTGATGTAATCTTTTCAGATTTCAGTAAAGCTTTCAATGCTGTCTCTCATAGTATCTTTCTGGACAAAATGTCCAGCACACAGCTGGATAAACACATCATGGGATGGGTGAGTAACTGGATCACAGGTCAGGCACAAAGGGTTATAGTCAATGGGGTGACATTAGACTGGTGACCTGTCACTAGTGGGGTTCCACAGGGCTCCATCCTCGGTCCTGTGCTCTTCAACATCTTCGTAAATTACTTGGACACGGGACTCAAAGGTAAGTTTGCCTGTGATAATAAATTGAGAGGAGCTCTTTATTCCCTTAAAGGCAAAAAGACCTTTCAGAGAAACCACAATAAATTAGAGCACTGAGGAATCATGAATCACATAAGTTCAACAAGAGAAAGTGCTGGATTCTGCAGCTGGGATAGGGAAATTCTGGATATATGGACAGACTGGGGAACAAGACATTGGAGAACTGTTCTGTGGGAAAGAGGCCTGAGGTCCTGGTCAGTGGAAAGTTGAGTATGAGTCAGCAGTGCCCTGGCAGCCAGCAGGGCCAACCATGTCCTAGGGACATCAGGCCCAGCATCGCCAGCTGGGCAAGGAGGGGATTGTCCCACTCTGCTCTGCACTGGGGCAGCCTTACTTCAAGTGCTGGGGGCAGTTTTGGTCACTGCAATATAAGAAAGGCATTAAGCCATTAGAGAGTGTGCACAGGAGGGATATGAGGATGTTGAAGGGCCTTGAGGGGAAGTTGTATGAGAAGCAGTTGAGGTCACTTGGTCTATTCAGCCTAGAGAAGAGGAGCCTGAGGGGAGACCTCATCACAGGCTGCAACTTCATCATGAGGGAAGGAGGAGGGGCAGACACTGACTGATCTCTTCTCTATGGTGGCCTGTGGCAGAACCCAAGGGAATGGCCTGAAGTTATGTCAGGGGAGGCTTAGTCTGAATATTAGAAAAAGGTTTTTCAAACAGAGGGCAGTTAGGCGCTGGAACAGGCTCCCCAGGGAAGTGGTAACAGCACCAAGCCTGACAAGAGTTCAAGGAGCATTTGAAACATGCTCTCACGCACATGGTGTGACTTTTGGGGCTGGTTCTGTGCAGAGGCAGGAGTTGGACTCCATGATCCTAGTGGGTCCCTTCCACTCAGGGTATTCTATGATTCTGTGAATTATTATGCTGGTAATTTAAATTTTGTGGAAGCTCTGTCTTTTTCTTAATTCTTTGGGATCACTTCCTTTTTATTGATTGTGAATATATAGGCATTTTAAGGTGCAAAACAATAAGCTGATGCTTCTATAAGGAATGTCAGCTTTACCATGACTTCACACAGCTGAAATAGCAACATAAGATCATTATCTATATAAATTTCAGTCCTAAAAGAATTTACTATTGGATACCTTGATAGCTGCCAAGACCTTCAATTTTTACTACTTTTACCCAAGACTGTAAATGTTTCATTTATTTGACATTCCATCCTACAACAAAATATGGGGCTCATATATGTGTTATCCTATACCAAGTGTGAAATCAATATACACTCTTAAATATAAGAGAGACATTATTGAAAACTTGTTATTGACATGCTAAAGTAATTTACACCTGACACAGAAGATAGATTATGACACTATTAATTTAATTGACAGTGAGTATAGGAAGATAACCTGCCATGTAAGCCCACAGACAGTTATCTGTAAAGTTTTCATTCTTATTTTGTTCAGCAAACCATACAATTCTGACAGCTATGAATCATTTTTAAACTGTCAATTTCAAAGATTATCATCAGAAAGTTCAACTGAAGGAGAATGTCTGACTCATCTTAAACATAAGATGATTACTGTTTGTCACATTTACAAATTATCCTATTCTTAAAAAAATAAACTTAAGCTGTTTAACGTGGTTATTGTGTAACTTGGAAGGCAGGATGCAGTAATACATCTAAAAGAGATATATACAGTTATGCAGTGAAACTTGTTTGCTAATGGATGACATGTAGCCGTAGCAATAAAAGCACCGATCATTTTCATTGCTATAACTACATACACATAAAAATATGGAGAGAAAGGAAAAAGAGGAAAACTGCTGAATGTTCACTTTTTCTATTAGGTATACAGTAGAGATATAAATGCTGCAACAGACGACACAGTACCAAATGATGAACATGATTCTCCAGATACAAATTTATTTTTTTTACACTTATAACACTTGTGTGCATCATAGACCTTGCATATAGACTAATAAGACCTGTAATAGTTCTGTGGCATTGGTCTTATTTGAAGCATTTTTAAGGTAGACTTTATTAAGATTGACTTTATCAGAAGTGTTGAAGTTTTAGATTTTCTTAAGCTGAAGTATCACGCTTTTTTGAGGTACCAAGATTGATTTTTGCCTTATAAGGTTGCTCCCACTACAGTAGTTTTTTCATACTTTCAGGGTATTCTTCAGTTCTTGGGATTTCTAGGACATGTTCTTGATCCCCTAGCAGCTCTGGCAACTGCTGAAAAATAGAAAAATTCTGTTTCTTTAATCATTACTTCACCCTAGCATGAATGAGCTCCTGAGACTATCCTCAGATGTAGGAGGCACAGGTTCTTGAGAATTTGCTCTTCATTGTTTATAGAAATCACAAAACTGACTTGGCTACTAGAAGTGCTGCTGTGTAGGGAGGTCAGGAGAAATTGAATGATTTTAATGAGTGTGTGTGATAACCATTGGTTCATTAAAAGTTTCAATCATCCTACAGGGGCTTGAAAATGGTAGTGTGTACTATTCTTCATTTTAGCTGGGTATCCTGTATATAATGACAATACACAAAATAGTAAACAAAAATGTGAACTCAATAAAGTCATTAAGGAGAAAAATAACTCAATAACTGAATAAATAATCTTTAATGCTAGATATAGTTGCGGTGCCTCTGGGCGTGGCCAATGACCTGGCTTGGCCCCTGCTGCGGGGGTCAGTCCTTTCCCCCCACCCGCGCGATGCAGCTGGGGTGGCGCAGCCCTGGGTCGTCAGGGGGGCTCCCTGGCTGCAGCGGCGGGGGCTGTCCCTGCCCACGGGGACAGCTCATTCGTTCCTGTGCTGGGTGCAGACAGTCGGCTCACTGGCTGGTGCCCCGTCAATCATTGTAATCCTCCGCAGTGATTGGCTCTCCCGACTGCCCTGCCCTCACCTCTGTCCTATAACACGCCCTGACCTCCATTTTGACGTGTCTACCACACTCCATGATCCAGTAATAAAAACCTTGCTGTCAATAAGCAGTAAAGAACCCTTTTCTCATCTCTTTGCTTCCCTGCTTTAATTAAACTGCTGTGCGTGAACTAAGCCTAAACTCTGCAGGAGTCCTGATGCCTGGCTCGCCTCTGTTAGAAGACTGGATGAAGCCAAAGTCGCTTCTTTCAGGACACGCGACCGACACAAAAGGCTCCGAGTTACGGATGCTTTCTACCCGCAGCAAGATATAAAGAAAAATTTTACTGCGTCAACAGTGGAATTCACCATGAACAAGTAGTTCAGCTATAATTTGTTCTGTTAATCCTATTTTCTTCATTCAGAAAAACTTCTGTTTGTCTTGGAAGAAAAGTTTTGCCAGAATAAAAGCGAAGAAGGTCAGAACCTGGAGGTTTCAAACACCTTAGCAAAGCTTATGGAATAATGAAAACTAATTACGGCCCCTTCTACAAATTATAGAACTAAAAAAAACCAAAAAATGTCCATACAACAGAAATAGAGAGAAAGGTAAAGTGTCCTTCATAAGATAAATGGACAGGTTTACATTGCTGTTGCTATGGTTTTTTTGTCACTTAGACACCCATGAGGTCCATTGGCTGTGGTTTCTTCTCAGCACTTTCTTACAAACTCTTTTCACACGAAGAAGAGCAGTGAGTAGCAAAACCTCCTCGCTGCTGTTGGGAGTTGTCCGCATGCACCTCAGGTATCAAATTTTTACCTGTTTTACATACTTGGAACCACTTCAAGCAGGATATGTGAATATAGGCTTCTTGAGAACTGAACAAACTATATGATTCATTTTACCATATCAAAGCATTTCTTCCAAGGTTTAAGCAGGCAAGCAAGCATAAATGTAAGTTGAAATGTGTAAACATTTATCTTGCATGAGGGAACTATATTATTATTTATCTTCTCTCCAAGCTGTATGCAATGACTCACCATTCCTTTGCTAGGGCAAATCTATGGTTTTAGGCATTGGCTAGGTCCCTCTTCCTGTAAGAAGCTACAGGCTTTTAAATCATTTCAGTGATAAATTAATATTTTTGCATTGTATAAGACAGGATGACATTTGGGTCTCCTTTTGAAAATGTAGTGGGTTGATGCTGGCTGAATTCCAGGCAACCACTAAAGCCATGCTATCGTTCCCCTCCACAGCTGGACAGGGGAAAGAAAACATAATGAAAGGTTCATGAGTTGAGATAAGGACCAGGAGAGATCACTCACCATATACCATTGTGGGCAAAACAGGCTGGAATTGGAGATATAAATTGAATTTACTACTAACAAAACCAGAGCAGGCTATTGAGAAATGAAATAAAACCTTCAAAACACCTTCCCGTCACCTCTCCCTTCTTCCCAGTTCTACCACCTACACAAGCAGCACAGGGACACATGTGATGAGGGTTATGGTCAGTTCATCACAGGTTGTTTCTCCTGCTGCTCAGGAAGAGGAGTCATTTCCCTGCTGCAGCATGAGATCACCCCATGGGAGACAGTTCTCCATGAACTACTCCAATGTGAGTCTATCCCACAGGAACAGTCCTCCCCAGAGTGCAGCAGCAAGGGTCACTTTTCCACAGGATGCAGTCTTTCAAGGACTATTAAGACACTCTTTCTACATGCCTCCCATAGGGTCACAGTCTCCTCTCAGGCATCCACCTGCTCTGGTGTGGGGCTCCTCCATGGGCTGCAGGTGGATCTCTGCATCCCCATGGACCTCCATGAGCTGCTTCACTATGGTCTGCACCATGGGCTGCAGAGGAATCTCAGCTCTGGCACACAGAGCACCTCCTCCCCCTCCTTCTCCACTGACCTTGGTGTCTGCAGAGTTGTTCCTCTCATAAATTCTCACCGCACTCTTTTCTCGTCTCAACTGTATCTGTCAAAAACCTTTTTTTTTTTTCTTAAATCTGTTATCACAGAGGCATTACTACCATTTCTAATTGGCCCAGCCTTGGTCCACCTTTGCATCTTCCACGAACTGAATCTACCAGACACTGAGGAAACTTCTGGCAGCTTCTCACAGAAGCCACCCCTGTAGCCCCTGCTACCAAACCTTGGCCATGCAAACCCAACACAGGGGAAAACAATAGGAAAAAAATCCTTAAATTATTTTTCTGAATTTCTCCTCCCATTTATTTGCTCTGTCCTGGTGTTTAGTAGCTGCAAATCTAGCTTTTACCACCTGGAAAGTGGGCAGGCAAGCATCTTCTACTGGAACTAATGTTACTGTTATCTCCTCGGATTAACTGGCAAGTAAATGGTGCAGTTTATATGTTGTCTTCTCAAGAGAGAGTTCCTATATCAGCAATTTTGTGATATTTTGCCCTGAAATTTAGTCCTCTGTTTAACCCCTTCCTGACAACTCACAGAAATCAAGTCAATCTTCCTGCAGTTGCATGAAATGCATGAGAGCACATCTGCAGTTTCCTTGGAAAATAGCATTTTTCTTTAATGTAAAGTGACTAAAAGTTTCAAGAAGGTTCCTTTTTTGGCTAGCAACATCTCTGGGTAAAAGCTAGTCTGACATATGGAAATAACTTTAGGTAATTCTTTAACTCAAGTTCTTTTGTCGATATACAGATATTAAACAGAAGAACATAATAAAAACAGAATACCCAGAATACCTCCTAAGTTCGATTTTAGGGCACAATGGATTTTTTTTCTGGCTTAGCTAGGTTTTCAAAACCTCTCAAAGTACTTTCTTATTGCTCATCAGAAGTTATTACTGTACATTTGTTGCTGGAAACTCTTCTCTGAGCAAAAGACACTCCTACACAATCCTGCTTCCAGGAACTATTTATGGTTCTGTGTGGAAGGGGAGTGCCTTGGAGTTTTCAAGTCAGTTCATAACTTTTAAAATTTCTTCCATAAGCAATATATCAAATTATCCACGAAAGTGAGCACTATACTTTTACAGTCAATATATTTTGTATGTGAGTAAAATCACTTGCTTCACTAACTACCAACTAAATTGTCTGCTTGTATGTGAGAGTGTTTCACCCACAACCCTTCAAAGATAAACTTTCACTTCCACCTTTATAATTTAATGGATCATATTTGTAAAATTCAACTTATTTATTACTATATTTAACTGAAAATATCTTAGTTTTGTGCTTATGATGTTTTTAAATGACAAAGAGTACTTCAAAAGAAAACATATTTATTTCCTGAAGTGTTAGATAGATAAAGAACATTTCTAATAAGCTTGTGCCCTCCTACTGAGTTTCTACCATCAGAACATGTCTATGCTAGGAAAAGTTTCATTTCTATTTAGTTTCAATTAAATGCCTGTAATGTAATTACATAGCACAGGAAGGATCTATTTATGTTGTGAATTTGATTTGTAGTAAGATTATAAAAAAACATCTAAGGTATCTCCATATTATTAATCTCCAGATTATTGTTCATCTTTCTATCTGCTTATGTGCAACGATAATATCCAGCAAATGCCAAATCCTGTAAGTGTTTTTCCTGATTTGAGAGATACTTTATTTGGCCATTGATTTTGAACAGAATGCTCAGAATAAAACATCCCCACTTGAGGAAAAGGCAACAGACTTGTAGATGGAAACTATACGATGGATACTTTGGAAATACAGATAATGACATAATTCCCAGAGGTGATATAATTGTGTCAGCAGCAGTGTGAACTTTTTGCTTGTGAAATTGAAGCTAAGCAAGAACAATAACTTTTTTACCATTTGTAAAAATACCTAATAATTTTGTGGTTTCACCTCATATTTTTAGCATTTTTCATCTGAGAAACTGCCTTTCCATCTGCCTGATAGCAAAATTTAATTGTTTCATCAATAAAACTGTCATAATTTCACCTTGAATCTATTCACAGAAGCTTTGTCACTTGAGGTATATAAATCCAGTGTAGATGCAGGACTCTAATGAAAATCTTATTCTGTGCATAAAAATCTTCAACCCAAAATAGAAAACATCTTATGATTGTAGTAGTAATCTGTGGTTTGTATCATCCTCTTTCACAAGAGCAAACCATCTTTTTGGTGTTGTGTGTATCCATCAATTAATTAGTTTCTTCTGTTCCCACAAGCAAAAGCTGGTTCCTCTGCAAGTAGATATGACTGACAAGTTGAAATTACTGGAAGGCTAAAATGAAAAACTTGAAAATGGTCCAGAAGCATAAGTTTCAACTTAGTTTTAGACTTGTGTCCCTGTGTCATCATAATTAGCTAAACTGGTTTTATTCCACTTGAAAATGAAATGGGTGAGAATGTAACACTGACCATTTTTTCTCTGTATGAAGTTGGTTGATTTTCCTTGACGGTTCTACCTTGATGTGCCACCTCAAACAGATGACAGGTCACTTAGACGTGAGTTGGCCAAAATGGGAAAAAGCAGTCCCAACAACCAATACTTTTATTTTGCTGTTGGTATATAACTTGAGGAAGGAATTAAAAGCTTGCAGGGTTGCATCTCTTGATTTACCTACTTTTATAGGTAGTTAATCACATCCTGACTCAGCCCACAGGCCAGGGAATGACCACAGAGTGAGACTCATCAGCCTTAACATTCTGGACTTATCATACCTGGTGACTTCCAGCATAGCCTCAATACCATTATACAGATATTTCAAAGTCAGGAGAGAATGGTCGTTAAAGGAGAGATTAATTTTCCTGCGAACACAACTAATGCAACTCTAATGTGTATGTTTACAAACTACATATATAAGAACACTACCCTATGCATATGAATCTCAAAAATGTAAATTCTTAGAATGTGAATTTTAGAAATAGAGTTTAGATACTAATAATGAGATGTTAGATACCATAATAAGCTATGTTATTTCCACCTTTTACATAACTTCAAAAATTTTTCATTCTAAGATTTTTCCTAGTGAATGAAGCAGGAAATAACCTGCTCCCTTTCCCCCATTTCTAACAATGTTGTTTGCATTAGAACTCTGAACGAGACAGTTAACTATCTACTAGAGAGCAAGGAGTTGGGTTTTTTGGGGGAGTGGTTTTTCTGTTTTTTTGGTTTTTTTTTTTTGTTGTTGTTGTTGTTTGTTTGGTTTGGTTTGGTTTGTTTTTTGTTTTTTGTTTTGTTTTGTTTTGGCTTGGTTTGGTTTGGTTTGGTTTGGTTTGGGTTTTGTTAACAAAAGTGTTGTGAGTCTCTGTTCTGACCTAGAAATACAATTTCCTGGAAATGGAGGATGTCATAACATACTTTTTAATCTTGTTAAAACTTGTTATTTCATATAGGTTTTCAGAGCTTAGTAAATACTTTAAAATTCAATAGAAATATCCTGTGACACAAGTCTGAGTGAGTAGATACTACTTTTCCTCACAGAAAGGAGTCTCAGAAAGTGATTTACAGAGAGTATCTGGCACAACTGGAAATTGAACCTCTGATTCTTGATTGCACACACACTGAAGTACAATGAATTCCATGTAAATATCAGAAAATAGTTTTGTACTGTGGAATGGCTCCAAAGTCGAACAGTTTGCTCAGAAAGATTTAGGAGTAATAATCCTCACACATATCAAAACCTGAAACACACAGTCCTGGGTAACCTGCTTAAAGTGACTCAGCTTTGAAGACAGTGGTTGGAATTGATGATTTCCTGATGACCCGTCCACCACCATCCGTTTCATGATTTTGTAACTCTTTAATCAGTGGGCCAAAGTTTTAAAACAGTTGCAGAGAGTGTGTCAGAGACTGAAATAGTTCATACCTCAAACATTGATATAAGGTTTTGCCCATAATAGGAAAAAACTACATAAAGAAGCTACAATCACAGAAACATCCTTGAAGAACTTTGGACTGTAAGCCAAACTGCTGAGATTAGATAAAGGGAACGCTATTGTTCAATGATCTCAGGTCTGAGGAGAAGTAAACAAGACTATGCATCCACAAGAAAGCCAAACCCAGCATCTGTGCTGATCATCCCTGGCTGCGTTCAGGGTGAAGGAGGCCACAGCCCATAGATCCATTTGCTGAGAGCATGTTTGCAGGGATTTTCCCCTCAACCGAGGTGGGGGGTGGAGGTTTCTGGTGTGTGGTGTAACCTCTGATCAGAGGCAGTGAACCCATCCTCCCTTACACAAACTGGCTCAGCTGTGGAACCCCCAGCCCTGAGAGGGCCACATCCACGGGACATTTACATGAGAGGCAGCTGAGGGGGTGTCATAATCCATCAAAGACCCCCTGAAGTGCCCCCCAGACTCATTTCTGAGGCCTTGCACCACAGGACAGCATGGTGATGTAAAGTGATGCAACAGATCCAGAGCCTCTTGCAAAAGACAAAATGGCAAACTTGCCCCCTCCTGGGGGAGGTGCCTGGATTTTCCTACCTAGCCTGAATGTATATTAATCCATTGGATTCCGTATTTCTTGGGGGACCCTCAGCACCAAGAAGACCAGCTGGAGAGGATCAATGGAACATCATTGCAATGCATGGAATGGCGATATTTTCGTTAACCTGTCTCTGTCACTCTCTGTCCCCCCACCTCTTTTTCTATTTATTTCTCTTTCTCTATCTCTCCCATCTTTACTGTCAAATAAAATCTGTAGTATTGACACTGGCATATGGTCTTGTTTGCATCTTAATTCGGGCAGAGGAATTTCTAAATAACTTTAATGACTGGACCTCAACAGAATGGAAGAGGTTTTTCCAGATCTAGGTGTGTGTGCTGCTTGCTTTGTAAGGTGTATACATCAGAGGATTTTTCCTCAAAAAACAAATGTTTTAACTATTTGAGGAACAACCAAATCCCCTTCCTTTTCTATAGTGTTTCTTCACAGGACATTTTATTTTCTGAATCAAGCCAGGGTGTACATGTAGGATGAACAAATTTGCCCTGAAAATGTTGCTTAGTTTTCTGGAAATATAAGAGTATATACAGATTTTTTTTTTTTTTTTAATGCCTAGTGTTTTCACATGAACAAAGCTGATAAAATTTGATAGAGAAAAATTACATCTGTTGACATGGAAATAATGCAGAATGTCTTCTAGGCAATGTTGCTTCAGTAACAGAAAGAGTTACTTTTACTTAAGGTAATTTAAGATACTTTAAGGTTATTTATACTTATTTTATCCATAAGGAATAAATAACCTCTTTGGCTAGATATTATGAGCTTTTAATCTAAGTAGACAACACAAAAGAGGAAGAGGTAGAAAAAGAAAAGATTGAGTCTGAATATTAACACATCAGCAACTGGTTTGGTTTAGGACCAAGGGTCTTCATTTCCAAAAACAATTTCACCAAAAACAATGGCACATAATGAACAAGCTTGGCAATGGTAGCTGGGATCTCCTGGGAGCACTCCTCACCTTGGGCACTGACTGTGGTTGTGCAGCTATGTCCCTTGCTGACTGGAGTTATTTTCTCTCTGTAAGGCTGTGCTGTAACTCCTGGATGTATCAGGTCAGCTGTGTGCTCATCATATATGATGATACATGTAGTCTACATTTATCTTTTGTGCTGAGAATGACACTAGCTATTAAATATTTCCATGTTATTTGAATAAGATTCAGTAAAAGGTGCTGTGTTTTCTCTGTAGAGGTCCTGAAAGACAAATGAATTACACATGCTCCATCTTCCTTTATTCTGTCAGTTTTATTTACATACAAAGTAGTGCTGTAAAGTACATCTGTCTATAATGAGGCTTTGCTTTTCAGTGCAACATAAGATGCAGCATGTTCAAGGTGGGATGTTAAGGGTGATTACACACAACTGCTAAATTTTCGAACCAACAAGGTTAAAATAGAAAAGCAGTGTCTAAGCATTTGTATTGTTATTTTGCTTTAATTAAAACTGAAAAGAAATGTATCATATAGGCTTTAATTTTACTTTGTTATTATACACAAAGGGCAAACGGCAAGTTCATCAAAGCATACCTATAATATACGCTAGCCTGTATAGAATCAGAGACCAAAAATAATTTACACCTTTGCAGTGTTTAAAAGTATATGTAGAAGAGCATATAAAACTTGGTCATTCTGAGATTGCCCATTGGTGAAATTAGTTGGATGGTTTTGTTTTGATAGAGTTGGTTTGTTCAAAAGAGAGGCATAGATGTTCAGAAATTCAGAAATACTCTTTACCCTAGAAAAGTAGAGTGCTGTAACAGTTGAGGTATTTCAGGTAATTACACCACACAGATCTTTCCTGTCCCATTTGTGACATGGTGTATGCTTTCCCTTTGTCTTCCAGAAAGATTAAATTTTGGGAAGATTGTACAAGAATTAAGGTTTATGTTCTCTGGAAATGTAACTCATCCACAAATGCAAATGACCAAAGTAAATAAAAAAGAGTGAATGTCTTTTATCCTATAACACTGAAGAGAAATTTCCCTTTCTTTCTCTGGAGAGAGACTCCAGAGGCTCACCCCTGCTGTCCAATATTCTGAAGATTATTTTATACCATTTAATATCATGTTTTGTATGCATATATTATGGCTTTCCTTTATGGGTGGCTACAGTTTTACAGGCTGCACATTGATTGTTTGTGGACCAGCTCCAGTGGAAGGGTTTCTGGGATCTTGTTAGACACCCAGCATTGTGCTCTCTCTGCAAAGGAAGCTACCAACACCCACCATGAGCTATGTTGAAGGGAGCACAGCCAGTCATTCTAGGGCAGGGATCATCTCCCTTCACCCTACACATCGTAGACCATGTTGGGATACTGCAACCAGCTTGAAATCTGCCACACAAGCAAGATATTGATCAGGGACTGGATCACTCGCTGTGAGAGGAGAAGCTGAAGGAATGGAATTTGTTGAATTAGGAAAAGAAACAGCTTTGGGGACACCTAACTACAGCCTTTTGACAACTACAAGAAAGTTATAAAAAAGACGAGTCAAGCTCTTTACAGTGCTGCATGGCAGGAGGACAGGAGATAATTTCAGCGTGAGGTCAGTCAGGCACTGAAAGAGATTGTGCAGAGAGGCAGTGAGGTCTCTGTCCTTGGAGGTTTTCACGTCCTGACTAAAGCTCTGAATGACCCATTTTCAACTCATAGGTGGTCCTACTTTGAGCAAGAGGTTGGACTTAAGAGTCACTGAAATTCCCTCCAACCAGAGCTATCTTAAACAACACCCTCCTGTCCATATCTTCTTAGAATAAAAACAGGTTCAATATCTTTAATTCAAGACAAAATCTTGAAGTAAGTAAAGGACATGATATTTCTTTTCCCAAAGAAGAGAGAATAAGCACATGGAAAAGAGAGATGAAAATCATTGTGAATTATTCTTGTGTGTCTTGAAATTTCAGCATATTTTTCAGATACATAGTTGGCTTTTTAGTGTAAGTTCTTTTTTAAAATATTGAATATAAACTAAAAAATGGTGAGTATTTAATAACAGGACAATTACTTTGTATTTCCAATCCATTATTTTGAGCAATTTATTAACAAGTACAAAAAGTCTGGGTAGGAGTGGGATTAAATCACCTCTTTAGTAGGTCGTTCTTGCATTCTTTCAAATAGATAATTTTTAGAAAGCTCTGGAGAACTGTCTTTTTCTTAGGTACTAGACCTGATTGCAGTATGCGAACATGAGGATAGTTTATTTACCTCTCTCCATACTGATAACTTCTATAAACTTAGCACAGAACATAACTTTTTCTTCCCCCACTTTTTTTTCTGTATTTCTCTCAACACATCTTCCAAATTCCATTGTTGTTCTCCCATGTTTTTCTGAGGTGATTTCTGTGGCAATCCATTTTCAACTCAAATGAAGTACTGGTTGAAGGGAGCTTTAACTATGGTTAACCACTTTTCCTTTGATTTTTCCATTTAAAATTGGCTACATTTTCTCTACCAAGACTTTTCAATAGTTGCCCACACTCTGAAATTCTATGGTAAAGTACCTCCTGCTGTATTTACTGTTTTGCTAAAACTGGCCAGTTAGTCAATAACTTAACTAAATCCTGGGATGATTCTAAGGTCTGAATATTCTATCTTATGTAAATGGAAGATGGAATTCCAATTGTACCAATCCTGCACTAGTTAATTTTTCATAGCTAAAAGGAAGCATATATGAGATGAAAGTATATAGTTTAAAGTTTGAAGATCATTACTGTGAAATCAGATAGCCTAAAATGCTCATTTCTTGTATCAATGTATTGTAGTTGTTCCCTATTCTGCATTTGATGTCTAGTTGGGATTTTTTAAAATCAGAATTAGTGTTCTGAAAAGATTTTTAGTAGTAAAATAACAAGGAAAAAAATAAAAGAAAAAAATCTACTGCAACAGTTTATCCATTAGGACACCCACAATGCTGTTTCTTATGATTTGTATCAGTGGAAAGAATAATTCTCCTGACTTTTGCAGTTGAGATAAGGGATTAATAGTTATTTTTATCTCTTGACCAATATTACATGGAATGCAGAAAAAAAATGTGCAGAGCATGATCATACTGAGGTAGTTGTTAAATGAAAGGCTTAGCATGAGTTAAAAAAAAAAAAAGAAAAAAATCAGAGGTAGGAATGAAGTAGTGTCCTGTTCCCTTATTAATTTTGGAAGACATATGAGTGATATTGCAAGGGATTTTCCTGAGATTTATTCTGTGATTATTCCATGTCTGAAAGAA
The DNA here is from genome assembly GCA_013398175.1 of Climacteris rufus. Taxonomy (NCBI): domain Eukaryota; kingdom Metazoa; phylum Chordata; class Aves; order Passeriformes; family Climacteridae; genus Climacteris; species Climacteris rufus. The sequence continues at coordinate 119,292 of VZRZ01003277.1, forward strand.
TCAAAATGGTGCTCAGCTGGGGAAGTCAATAATCAGACTAAATATGTGACAGATGCACAGACAACTTCAAAGATACCCTTACAAGTGCCTGTGGAGATGTTTAAGGAGCCAGATGCTGCTACCTTATATCTTCCACAGCTCAGCCTGTGTCCTGTGATCAGTTTCCAAAGGGGGTGTGTGGTTCAATATGCTGCAATAAACAATATTCCATCTAGTCAGTTTTTATCTCTTTAGTTCCTTCAGCATTCACCTACCACATTACAAAGGGAGCACAGATCAGTATTATGTGTATACATGTATATATGTGTGTGTCTATACATATGCCCCCGGCCATCTCTGCTCTTATGCTTTCATACCTGTTAGGAAATTTGAAAGATATTCTTCATGGTTTATCTGGGCCTGTATTGCTACACAGTGCTTTAAAACAAAGAAAGAAACAACAACCAAAAAAACCCCCAGTTTTTTGGGGTTTGAGAGTTTTAAGTTTGAGAGTTTTCATTAGTTTGTATTTGCAGGGTGGACATTGTTTATTTTGTTTAAGGTATTTCACAGTAAATGTAAACATTTTTTTTTCTAGTTCTTTCTTTTTCCTTTTGAAGAAGGGGATCAGCAGGCTGATTCCTATGTCTGTCCCTGGCTTGTTTGGCAGCTGGAGATGCCTTGACCTTTCTAAAGATTTATACAGCATTTCTCTGTTTAAATCACAGAATCACAGGATCAGCTAGGTTGGGAAACCACTTCGAGAACATCAAGTCCAAGCTATGTCCAAACACCACCTTGTCAACTAGACCATGGCACTGAGTCACATCCAGTCTTTTCTTAAATGCCTCGAGAGATGGTGTCTCCACCACCTCCCTGGACAGCCCATTCCAGTGCCCAAACACTCTTTTTGTGAACTTCCTAATGTCCAGCCTAAACTTCCCCTGGTGCAGTGTGGATCTGTGTCCTCTTGTTCTGTCACTGGTTGCCTGGGAGAAAGGACCAACCCTCACCTGGCATTGTCATCTTGCTTATTAGCCAATATGGAAGAATAATCTAACTCTGCAACAGGAAAAAGAGTCAAGTCGTGTTAGGAAAAAGGTGCATACAACATTGAAGTCTGTTCATTGAACCAATTTAAAACTTTATGGTCAAGTCGTGTTAGGAAAAAGGTGCATACAACATTGAAGTCTGTTCATTGAACCAATTTAAAACTTTATGGTTAGTGTAAATAACCCCTGATTAGGAACTGTCAGTTTGCTTACTGAATGTGATCATATCACTCTATTTTAAAACTATCAAGAAAATCAAAATTTGATAGTTTTTATTAATAAAATTTTAGTTTTGTTCCATTAGTAAAATATTATTGGAATATTAATGGTTCCATTAAATAAATTTGGGGTAAGAACTGATTCCTGAAGTATTTCTGCAGAAAATCATCACATTTTTTTATTTACAATTACAGAGATACCTATCAGTATTTTAATCACTGTGTTTTGACCTTCGTCAACGGTATCACAGTTACTTTATGTTTCAGTAGGTGAAGACAGGATGCAATTTTACGCCTGAAGAGGTGGATAAATTCACCTCACCTATGGAATCCTAAAGGCTAAAGTAAATCCTAAAGTTGTCACAGTACTTCTCTGAAACACTGTAATGAAAATACTGCTTTTTGCTGTAATTTTTGCTTCACTGCTATTAAAAAAACTACATGTAATTTTGGGCTATATGTTATTTTAAATCTGGGCTGTGTATATTATGAATTATATTTTTATTATTATTCTGTGGATATTATGAATTGTGATATTGGGACTGTGGATATTATGAAGTAATACTCAATAGTTGGACGCAGAAATTTAACAATCAGTCAGAATGGTGGCTACCTTTTCTGTTTAGTGTTTTTATGAAATTTCATTTTGAGGCAACTTTTTTTGAGTTTATGGACTACTCTATTCAGGCCTTGTTATCTACATTTTGACAAGCACAAACAACTTAGTCTAACTCTGATATTGGTAAGTGGCTATAATTTTTTATGGCTGTTTTAACTAGGTTAGTTACTTGGCTATTTTATCATTAGTTTTGATTTTTTTTCTAATATGACAACTATGTGCTATAAAACACATATTTCAATGCATTTTTTATTGCTACTCTGGTATGTACAAGACTAAGAATGCAGGCAATAACTAGTCCTATAAAATAATTTACAGATGAGATGAAGATGAGTGAAACAGTTGATGCCCTTGAGGGAAGGGATGATAGCTATGGGGACCTTGACATGCCTAAAGAGTGGGCCCATGTGAGCCCATGTGTCTTACACCTAGGTTGGAGAAATCCCCTGTGTCAATACAGGCTGGGGGATGAACAGATTGAGAACAGCCTTGGGAGTACTGATAGATGTAAAACTGCACATAACTTGGAAATGTGTGGTGTCAGTCTGGAAAGCCAACAGTGTCCTGGGCTGCATCAAAAGTGTGGGCAGCAGGTTGAGGGAGGAGCACTTCTGTTATGGAGATGGTCAGAGAGAGCTGGGGTTGTTCAGCCTGGAAAAGAGAGGGGTTCAAGTAGACCCAGCTTTTAAACATATAAAGAGGGATTATAAGGAAGACTTTTTACCACTGCCTGTACTGATACAAAAAGGGGTACCAGTTTTAAACTGAAAGAAGAAAGATTTAGATTAGATATGAGGAAGATATTTGCTGCTGTGAGGGTGGTGAGGCACTGGAATGGTTTGCCCAGAGAAGCTGTGGATGCTCCAGCCCTGGAGGTGTTCAAGGCCAGGTTGGATGGAACTCTGCACAACCTGATCTAGTGGAACGTGTCGGGGAGGTCAGGAAGGTGGCAGGGAGGTCAGATTACATGATCTTTAAGGTTCCTTCTAAGACAAATAATTTTATATGATTCTCCATCTATCATTTAGGTAAGATATGAAGAAAAAGTATTAATTATGAAGGTAGTAAGAGAGGGGAACAGATTTCTTAGAGAAGGTGTTGATGGCCCATCACTGTTCTTCAGGAACAGATTGGACACAGCCTTGAAGAATGTGAATTAGCTCTGTAGAAGCAGAGTTAAGCAAGAAGGTCTTTAAAGGTCCCTTCCAACAAAAATAATTTTAGGGTTCTATGATTCTATGATTTGTGAACACTGGTTAAGAAAATTATGTAATTGGGATTGCAGCCATGTTTTCTCACTCTTTCATTGTGAGAACATGGTCCTGCAGCATACTGGCAGCCTTTGTTTAAAGCTCCTTTAATAATTCAGATGATAAGATAAACATTTACAAGCCATTCCTGACAGAAATATTCATCAGTAATTTATTTCATAATATCTGGGATTGTACAAGGTGTATGTGTTGGTAGGCATGGTGGAGAGATGTGTCTAGGTATTTCTTGAAAAAAATCTTTTCACCTAGAAGTAAATTAATTGTTTTAGAAACCCTAAATCTATTAATAAGTATTGAGAATTAATTGAATACAAACTGGGCATAGTATAACTCTTACATATATATATATATATATACGCATAATAGACATGTATTTCCATTTTAAATAATACATTCTGGTTTATTTATGTGTGCTAAGTATATATATTAGTATACTTCTACATATATTCCAAGGTGTCACCACCCAAGGAGACTGCATTTTATTAATTCTTAAAACCTAATTTGTGGAATATTTAAGAAATTAAGCATTTTCATGTTATTACCTACATGAAAGGGGAGGGTGATAAGTCAAAAAATAAGAGCAAGGTATATTTTTCTTACTAATGTAAACATCTGGCAGTATTCCTTGCTTACACAATTAATGGGCATTTAATTGGCAATGATTGGTTTATTGCCGCAATATGAAGTGAATATTTCCCCACTAACAAACAGCTGTTGCAAGAATTTCACAGCAATTTAGCAAACACCAGGTGATAGCAGTATCTGGAATAAAGTCTTCTGTCTCCATGCAAATAGAGTAGCAGTGAATCAGAGACAGACAGAAAAGATGGACTGCTAAATTTATCTGATTTTGGTTTTAATTTTTTCCATAGCCTCTGTAATATTGTTTCTAAATCAACCTCATTAAAGAAAATCCAATGTATTCCTACAGTAGCATTAGAAGAGTCATCTCAATTTAAGCCCAGGTTTTCAAAATAAGACTAACTCTGAGACTTTGTTTTAAAATAGCATTGTTTTATTAAAAATTCAATCACTTAAAGCCCCTCTGAACTTAGAATGCTTGTGATTTCTTATAGACCCTTATTTTAATCCATTGGACAGAGATTGCTCGCACAAACTTGTATCATTCACTGTTTGTAAGTTAGACACAAGAGTGATTTTTCATTACTTACTTCATTTCTACCATTTGTGTGATGGTTCTAACTCAGCGGTTTGATTCATCTTGAGTTACAAAAAAAAACCCAAAACACAGAAAAATTGGCTTCATTCACAAATTACTGACAATTAAGCAAAAATATAATTATTTCTACCAGCTGTCTAAGATTAAATGTATTACTTTTTAATTTGTGTTGCTTGTGAGCAGCTTTTCTATTATGGCTTAAATAAAGTTTTTCCTCTTTCATTATGTTCTCTCGTTACTAAATTAATATAATGATAATAGCTATGGGAACTTTGTGTTACTCTGCTTTTGGCATAGATTAAAATACACATTTTATATGTAAAAGGGAGGACAGTACTCTGATTTTCTGAAAGGCTGGTTTCATTGGTGAGGAAACTTATTTTACTTCAGCAGAATGCCTTATTTACTATGTTATTTTGTATTAGCCTATGCCACATTCTGCAAACAATACACCAAAATGAGCAAAGACTCAAGGGACAGTTTATATAACAATGCTTTAATTTTCTTATGTTCCCATTCTACAATAATTGATCTCCATGACAAAAGCAGACAATCAATCATCTTCTATTGTGTTTTTCTCCATTAAAATGGCTATTCTCAATATAACAAAAGGAAGCTGCCTAAGTAACCAGAACATTCCTTCATGTTTAAATCAATACATTGATCAGGCTCAACAAACAACTCTTTAAATCATTAATATGACAATGCATTTTTTTCATTAATTCGTACATGTTAATATCATATTACACCACTGTTATTTATAAATGTCTAGAAAATGCACAACAATGCATATTAAAGGATGGTTTATTATTTTCCACTAGCCAAATATTGTATCTGGCTATTTTACCTCATCAATAACTTGTAAATTTCACAGTGAAAAACTAATATTATCTAAGATATCAAACCAAACATCATGATCCTTTATAATTATTTATAACCACGTTCCTTTACTGTTGGCCAGGTCTTTGTGCACAAGCAAATTATCTAGGGACATCATTAAGAATGCACCACACCAATTTGGTGACAAGAAATAAGACATAAAAAGCATGAGTTTGATCTCAAATTACTAATTTCAGATGGTAAAGGTATATTTAATATTTTTAGATGGTTGCTAAAGGTCATAAATATATTAGCTATAAACCAGTAGCAATGATTTTTTTTTTGCTTTTTATTTGTATGAAGATACAAACTTGACACATTTCTAAAACTGTCAGTTACAAACTTCACCTTTTTTGTACAATGTCTACATGCAAATAAAATGGCAATCTCTACCAGCTTGCAATCCCATTAATGAAAGAAATTACAGAAACTGCAAAGTATGTTAAATGTGAAGGAAGATGGTCCCAAGACACAAGTGACCTGTTAAGAGGAACTTTGTTTTAGATATTATTGCATGTGAAAACTCTAAGGAAAGATTCAAGCAAGAGGAGTGAAGGGTGTTCACAAGTATATATATTTTTTCTATGGAGAAATTAATTATCTATGACATAAGCTAGTACTTTGCTTCTTCTGTCTTCCTTGGTGTCTTGGTTTTGAAACACGGGTGTCTGCTGAGAGAGGTTGAACCTTCCCTTAGGACAGAGAATGTGATTTCTCCTCCCTCCGAATTATTTAATTTTGAAATCAAGGGCTTTCAGGCAAGGATATGGGAAAAGGAATTACAGTTCTTTACTAGTATTTATAAACAAGTAATAACAATAATAACAACCATAAATAGAACCAGAAACCAGCAGCATATGACTTTCCCTTGATGTGTAATCACAGTCGAAAACCAGCAGGGGGCGCTGTTGAGCTCCCGG